>JAXCLQ010040157.1:34426-84941 GCA_035584115.1 Cedrela odorata | reverse complement strand
TATTATAATAATTTCCAAAATTATCATTTCAAATAGTCAAATGAAACAAAATAATATGTAGAGATGTGTACAGATTTTAGGTCAGATATCAGATCGTCGTTCGCCCTCTACTTCTTACATGTACCGGTACCTTTACAAAACGTAGATCAAATGTGCTTTCAAAACATATAAACATCCCCCCTTATGTCTCCCAGTTAGGGTTAAGTAAAAATTGAAATAACGGCTAGCATACTTTAAAAAATACAGAAATCAGAAATAATACACAATTCAAAACACAACGGCCACTTCTTGGCCTCAAAATCAATATCTCAACAACTCTTCCATAACAATATATATTTAGCTCAAAGTAAATCTCATTTTCCATATAAAACAAAATGTAAATCAATTCATAAATAAATTATTTCTTATTTCGTAAAATATTAAATTTTATAAAACAATTTTAAAGAAATGAAAAGCATATAAAAAAATTCACTCACAGGTGTCGCTAAAGACGGAATAAAAACTCGATCACTGGAGGCTAGATAGCCACTTCTTCTACGTATCTATAGCACATTAATACTAATTATTAACATAATAATGAAAGTATACATGCTTAAAATTTAACTACGATATTTATATATAACAAGGTTTTTTTTTCCCTTTTTGAATTCTATTTTCTTCTATAATCCGAATCTAATGATTAATAATCAAGGTGTTAATTATACTTAATTCACTATTACTAACTAATTCTGCACAATAACACATTATTTTGAAATATAAATCAAGCGTGAACGCTTCTACTACTATTCATATATTTTGATAAAATTTAACTTCACCTATTCCAATAAATAATATGTTTAATTCTAGCCTAAACAAGTATAATCAACAAAATTGTCCATGATGAACAATATTTTTCATCATAAACAGTGATTTTCGTCATAAATTAGTAATTTTGTCATGAATAGTATTTTTTATAAAATGTAAAAATACGATAACAACGATGCTAAGAATCATACCAAAGGGTCAATTTAACCTTAAAACATTCGATTTGTGAGTAATTTTGAAAATCTCCAAATTGTAAATAGTAGTACCGTTCTCCTCCCTGCTTAATCGTCGACCAAATTGCTCAAACGAAGTTCCTAGAATGTAGCTCATGTTATGTACATGTGATTTGCAGAAAGAAACAAAACTTTAATCGATTGAAAATAAAGTAATTTGAAGAAATTTAAAAAAAAATTAAAAAAAACAAGCAAAAGGAAGCTATTGGAAATGAAATTGAGTGGCCCCTGTTTACTTCTTGATCAACTTAAATGAAAATGAAAATTTAATGAAATGACTATTTTTCCCTTGAAAGAAATAAAAAGAAATTAAATAGTAAGGGTAAATATGTTATTTGTAATTTTCATATACATATACTATGTTCTAGTCTTTAATTCTCTTTCATCCGACTTCAGATTTGACTTAAATTTGATTCATATCAATCCTTATCGAGTCCTCTATACATAAAAATAAATTGTCTATCAATCAGAATTTTCAATGAACACTGGTTTTTGTTTAAAGGTCCAGTGCACGGATAAAGCTTTAAATGACAATTTTCTAAACTTAACAAATTATTATCAAATTACTCCTAATGGCTAAGTAAACATTAATACAGAGTTAGTGGCTCAGTTTTTAAAACCTCGACATAAATTTATAAAATATCAAAATTACCCCTAGTATATAAAATGACTAAAATGCCCTTAATTTAAATTTTAGGGTGTTACACCTACATTATCCCAAAGGATTTTTATCCTGTAAAGAGTTCTTCATAAAGTTTCTTTCATTAACAAATTTCTATTTCTCTAATTTACTTTTACTTATTGCTTTGAAAATTGTTTGTTGTTGTAGTTTGTAGTATTGATTTGTCTGAGATTTATTGATCTGGGTTCAATCAATTTTAACGAATTTTAATTTGTTAATTATTTGAGTCTTCTATTGTTAGAAATATCTTTCACTCCCCTTAATTGTTCTAGGGTCTAAACTTAGGTTTTGCAACTGGTATCAGAGCATTAATTTAATCCTTGACCCTAGGTTTTGTCTAGATGAAGAACAAGCCTCCGAGTTTGTCTATCCAACCTTACTTTGATGTGAATAATTACCCATACTGGAAGTGAGAATGAGAGAGTTTCTTAAGTTAGTAGATGAGCTAGTATATATGTCATATGTGAATGTTTGGAGCGAGTATATATGTCATATGTGAATGTTTGGAATCCACCTTCTATTACTACTATTAGAGTTTCTATTATTATGTACTTTAATCTTTGAACAAAAGATGAATTAATGCTATTTTCATGGCAGTGTCGCTTGAAGAGTTTAAAAAGAATATCCATGCGTGAGATTGCTAAGGAGGCTTGGGATATTTTAAGACTATCCATATGGGTACAAAACCTGTTAAGAACTCTAAGCTTAAAATGCTTACTTCTAAGTTTGAGGAGATTAGAATGAGAGATGATGAAAACTTTGATGAATTTTATGCCAAGTTAAATGACATAATAAACTATAGTTTTATTCTAGGTGAAAGAAAATTTTAGAGTTTTGAACACCGAATTACTTGGAGTGGGTTACCCATATCCTTCATCTCAAACTCTTGATTCAACTGATCCCTTCAACTTTTCTCTTTCTTCAACATATCTTGAAATTATCAACATACAAGAGTAGATAAATGAAAACTCATAGCTTGCCAAAAACACAATTATAAAATTTTTTTTTTGGTATACTTCTATATTATTATGAACCGATCAAATCGCTTATATTATTGTCTTGGAGATTATTTCAAACCAAAAAACTATCTTTTCAATTTACAAACCCAATTTTCCTTATCAATAATCTTGAATCAATCATACTAAGCATTATCATATGTTTCAAAAGTTATAACTTAAGTAATAGCTGCCTCAAACTCAACATACTTCTAAGTATGCTCTACCTATTCATTATCATCGATATTCTTTTACTGTTCATTTTTCTTTTACATGTAGATATAACAAAGATAACATCTCTACTAATTACAATTTTTCTGAAACTTGGACACAAAAGGTGGTATGCCTTCACCTCCAAAGTAATCCCCGTGAAAATGGCTTTCTTAGCTCAAGGATCCAACTTAGACTCTCTTACATTATAATAAGCAATGGAATCAAAACAGTTAAAGAGTTATAATCATTATTATTAGGTTTTTCATACCATAACTCTAATAAAATTTTTCCTCCTACAACTATTGACAATAATCAATTAATGAAATGACTCCATTAATCAGTTTTTCCTCAAGCCCTACTATAAGCCTAATTATCTTCACATAAAAAATTACAAAATTAGATTAAATTGCAAAACCCTAAAATAAATAAAAAGACAAAAAAGAAAATACAATTTATGAAAATCATATATAAAATTAAGCCCTCACAAATAGACTAAACTAAAATTATACTATTTTAAACTTAAAAATAGCATATGCTCCCTTATTTATAACCTTATTTATAAGAAAAAATCCAAACGCCACAAATGATATCTCACCAATGGCTAATTCTCAAGAAAATCACTGCGACGGAGCCAAACAAATTTTACAACTAAGCCAAACAAGCAAAAGAATTTTACAACAGAACTTAACTGCGCATATTCTTTTATTCATTGTCCCCTCAGTTTTATTTGGTAAGTTGTTAGGTTTATCATACATCATTAATACGTAAAAAGATGTGTCAGTATTTTAAATGAACAAAGTTTGGATGAGAAAAACTAAATAAATTTATTATTTTAATAAATAAAATATTGTTGTAATTGGTGGCAAAGTATAACTGTGGACTTTGACACCTCTTCTCATTGTTGGCTTCTAACGCCGTAAATTGGCGGATGTCCTTTGCAAAGTGAAAGATATTTGCATGTCTTCGATTGGTTATGAGCGGCGGCACACTACACTACATATAGATAGCATGTATAGAAGAAAATCTCAACAATTTAATTGATTCCGCTTAATACATTAGGCATTGTTCAATGGTCCAATATAGTCAAATATTAGTTTTACCCCTCCATTTTGTATTATTTATTCATTGAGCTAATAGTAAAATACCATTTGTGTTTCTTTACTAACTTCTATTTTTTACTTTAACTTAATATTCACATCAAATTATTAGCATGATCTCAGTGCGTTGAAATATTTAATTTTCTTATAGTTATTGTTAAATACATTCACATTATATTGCTATTATATTGTTATATTGCTTTTATTTCAATTCAAATGTTCTTACGAGTATATTTTGTGGTTGCCATTAAATTGGATCTTCTACATTATTAAATAAGGATAAAATACTACTTATACTTTTATTTTCTTTATTGCATTTTACTAGTAATCATGTTAATATAATGTTTCGTGAGTAATTACTTTGAATTTCTTATTTATTCTTTCAAGTTATATTATTATCAATGTATAGATATTGCTAAATGTTATTATTGCAACTTGAAATTTGCAAAAGTAAAGAAGATGATCAAGATCTGAAGTTCTAAAAATTAGGCTTATTAGATCAAGACATGAAGTTTTAGATCTTTAAAATATCATATGTATAGACCTGAAGTTCTACACATATACGTAGATTTCTTAATATTCTTGTATCATACTTATTTATATGAGGCATTTTATCATGTCACTATTTTTTCTTCTATTTGAAATGCATATAGCCCATTGAAAATATCAAATCTTACGAATTTGCAAATTTTTGCCCTTGATGTATAGGGATACAATTATCTTTCTTTGGTTCTCAATGCAAAATTGTACCTTCAAGCTATGTGTCACCCCTCGAATCTAGAGTCCACTCGTATCAACCGCCACAAATCCTCATGATACCCTCTATATACTCAGAATGTATCAAGAGAGCCTATAAAGCTTTCCTTTTTACTATCAATCATAAAAACTTGAAAAATAATTTATAAATCATAACTCCCATCCATGGGATCATTATCCAAGAATTGATCATCCATGATCAATTCATTCAAAACATATATCAAATGAACAAAATATCGTTATCATAGGAATTATTCCCAGTCGGGTTGAACTTACATAAATATTTAAATAAAATTTTTAGTTTACAAATACATTACAAAATTCAAATAACGCTATCCAGTGGGACAAAATATAAATTTAAGTCAAGAGAAGTCTACTCAGAGTGTCGAATGCTCTCTATAGTTACCACTAGCCCGACTAGCATTAATGCGCCTAATCTAAAAGCAAAAATAGGTGAAGGGTGAGTATATGAATATACTCAATGAGTAAATAAAATACACACATATATACATACATGCACACGCATTTCTAAATTCCAGATATTGAGATTGCTTTACAATATACTAAAAGTATATATTTACATTTTCATTTAATCATATAACAAAAAAGAGTTTATAGGTCTGCATACAATTTTAAATAATTAAACCAGACTGGTCAAACTTTCTCGACTGCTACTTTGGTCGAGGCAACATTGAAATCATCAGTAAGTCTTTCATGCATAAAATCATATATAATGAATTTTTATCAAATAAAAAAATATTTCACATGCTTTATAAAATTATTTATTTTCTGATGAAACATGCATTTATAAAAACCTACGCCCATCTCACTGATATTGGCCCCTAGTAGTCACTTGGTTATACATGTGACTGTCCTTGGTAAATCTAAGATATTCTTATCAGGCCGCTAGGATTTTTTTATAGGGTATCTATAACTGCACATCCGTACATGACACATAGTGAGCTTGCCATGGAAATTATCCCTTATACCAACCCCATTACGACTTTACTCACCTATGCGACCTCTCAATATGTCCGTTTATAGGCTACTTCCCTGTAACTACAGTAAATAAGCAGGTCTGCTGGCCATATATCAATAACCGACCACACCGGCTTCATCACCAATATACATGCATAAATCAAATTATTTTCAAATAATGATTATAAATTATATAAATCAATCATGCCTCTAAGGTCATTTCAGAATGTATGTTTAATAATTTATTAACAATAAACCAATTAAACAAAACATCCCTATATTAGTGTAAACACATGTAAATAGTTTCGTTTCAAATATCACTTTAATCATAAACCAGTTTATTTAGCACACAAGCATACATATATGTATAACATACATATATTTACCTATTCATATATGTATAAATTTACTCACTACAAGGGGAGGGAAACCACTCTCATTAAAGGTCCTCGTGCCCACTCGGTTCTTCTCTTGGATTCTCAGAACCTAATACCACATATGCATATAATAATGAATTCTACGATCCAAATAATTATACTTAAACGCACTAAATGCATTGCTTATAGAAAACTTGGCTAAAATCCTTTAGTTAACACATAAGACATTTCTCAAGGCTTAACTAATAAAGGTCATTTATCCAATTTCCAGCAATAAAATCCCATGGCAGTAAATATTCTAATTCCACATTTTCATTTAAAATGGATATACTCATTCAAAATGAGAACCAACTCATAATAAACTATCAAAATACTTCAATTAATGCCAATTAGCATAAATCTATCATTCCTTATGCAAAATCAATAGAAATCTAATGGAACAGTAACCCATAGGTTCCAACATGTATCAAATCTTAAAATTGAACTTCTAATGGGTTAATAGATTTACTGGTAACTTAGAATCTAGGATTGCCAATTAAATGAAAATTTCCCAAATTCCTTTCAAAACCCTAACCTCATTCCTTGTTTCCTTTTACTATTTCCAGTCCAAAATGGTACCAAATCAAAGAGGGAAGGAAGGGTAATCACTTGGTAATAGAAATTTAAGAGAATAAGTCAAGGATTTGGAAAGATTTTGCCAAAATTAAGAAAGAAAGAGAGAGAAAGATGGTTTTAGAAATAGAGAGAGAGAAACGAATCAAATTGCCTTTAAGAAGTTTTTGAATTTTCAAAATTGTCCAACAAATTTTTACCAAGATTGCCTAATGTATTTATACCTTTGGACAAGGTATCAATCCCTTGGGATTGGGTATCGATCCCTTTGGACTGGGTATCGATTCGTTCATTAAAATTCAAATTTGAAAAGTTCTTCGATCTTAAGTATCGATACATTTGCCTTCATGTATTAATCCCTTTGAGATGTATCAATGCCTTTGATGAAGGTATCAATCTGGTTCAACTTGTAAATACTTTTGAACTCTCCAACTTACAATGTATCGATACCTTCTATGAAAGTATCAATCTGGTTCAGCATGTAATTATTTTTGAACTCTCTGACTTGCAATGCATCGATATCTTTGATAAAGGTATTAATTTGGTGGATTTATAATTTCTTCTCAAGTCTTTGTCTTTGCAAAGTATCAATCATTTTTTTATAAGTATTGATTTATTTAGCTTAAACACACAATTTTCACAAAAATTTTAAGCTAAAACCATATACTTTATATAACCAATTTTATTTTCTTTTCGGGGGCTCTGCCTCCTACACCCTAGCAAGGGTGCTGCCTCTTGACCCCACTCGTTAACCAGGTAGCGAGATCGTCGTATGTGTAAGCATAGGACAACATACAGTAACCTAATTTATATTAATCCCATAATACTCAATCTCATTCTATAAGCTGACTTTAACTCAACTAAACCTCAACAATGCGTCAACTAACCATGAATCATACATGTGTAAAAATAAATGTCACACAATGACTACTTCAACCTTATATTCAAATAATAGGATTTACACTATGGGTCTAGAAGGCACAATCAAAAATGAAAATCAAGCATCCTTGTGGGATAAATCAAAGGCCATGATTTTTCTTCACCATCATTTAAATGAGAGCTTGAAAGCTCTATACTTAATAGTCGATGATCTATTAAAGTTGTGAAAAATTTTAAAGGAAATATAAAACCACCAAAGAGATGTATCCCTTCCAAAAGCAAGATAGGAATGGATGAATCTAAGATTATAAAATTACAAAATTGTTACTAAATACAACTCTACTCTATTCCATTCACCTCACAGTTGAAATGTGTAGTGAAAAAATTACTGAGCAGGACATGCTAGATAATACATTCTCTACCTTTCATGAATCCAATGTGGTTCGACAACAACAATATCGTAAACGCGGATTTAAGAAGTACTAAGAACATCTCACGCCTTCTAGTTACTAATTAAAACAATGAAATTTTGTTGAATTATCATGAATCACATCTAACTAGTTCTTTACCATTACCATTCCAATAAGTAAATGTTAACATATATAATAGAAGTGAATGTGGTAGAGGTTACAAGAAAGGGTAGGGATATTGCCCTCGTAATGGCTGTTGATCCTCAGGGCGAGAAACAACAAACATAACTACTAGAAATGGAATGTTTATAAAAAGCGAGAAAATGAAAAAGATGGGGAGAATAAGCCTGTAAAATTCTTTTATGACACTTATAATCGGTGCGGAACAAAAGACATTGGTTATGCACATGCCTTGAACCCATCAAGGCCAAAGGAAAGAATATCGAGACGAATTTTATCAATGATTCAGATCCTGTAGTGTAAGAGTTATGCCCTACAATCTAATCACAAGTTGTTGTGAAGGACATTATTTCTTGTAAATATTTTCCTTTAGTATTGAAATGAATATTTTATGGCAATTTCTTTCATTATTGATTTACATATATATATGTATAATGATCAATTTTATAGAATATTTGCAATATATATCTAATTATTATGATATCATACTTATGAGATAGATATATTAGATGCATTATTCTTAAACATTCTCAATCATAAGATTGTAAAGTTGGACCTTTGTAGTACTGGATAAATTGGTACACACTATGCTTGTTTGTTGAAAATGTGGTTGTTCTTATAGACCTCTTGTGTGGTGATACTAAAGTAAGTGTGTAGGTGCTCATTAGAGAATAAGTTCACTAAATTAAGTCACGGCAAAAATGTTCAAATGATAATTGTACTTTACTGTCAATTGAACATTCTTCGTATCAATGGTGTAAGTGATTCTTAAATATGAGAATATCATAGTTATCTTATAGATAAAATATTATACTTTGATACTAACTTAGGATGGACCGTAAGGTTCATTACGGGTAGTTATTGGATATGGTATGATATTTATGGAGATAGTTAAATATTCAATAAAGAATCTATCACCCTAAATACATTGTGGGAGTATGCTCTATGTGAATGATAGAGATATGACTTGAGAAATCATTAGCCAATGTGTAGTGTGTGAATAAAAAGGAGTTCTCAATGTCAGTACACTGAATAAGTCATGATCTCAACGTTCATTATATATAGTATTGGATATAGAGGTTTTGAGAGTTAACCATAATCTTAATCCAATCAAAGCAAATATAACAGAATGATTGAATTACACGGTAACTAATTACGAAAAAGGTTCATGTTGAAGCTTGTTACTTAATTATAATTCGGGTGGCCATGATACATTGCTAGATGTCAATCTTGATCTGTAGATATATTTAATTAATCATGAGATGATTTACTAAATATTAAGTGAATTGTAGAATTTAATTCATGAGCTAATTGTAGAATTTAATTCATGAGATAATTTACTGAACATCAAATGAATTAAAGAGTTTAATTTGGATCTTTATGTATGTCTACTACCGATTTTATAGTGAACCTATTGAGTCACACCTAAATTAATAAGGAACTTACTTGAGAAGTATATCAAATGTTGGATCACTTAATTATAAAATTATCCATACAAGGATATTATAGTAAATCCATAATATAATTTTATGGTAAATTCTATAAGGAGGGTATTATGGTAATACCATAATAATTAATCAAATAAAGTGTTTATTTATTAATTATTATAATTTAAATGTAAGGATAAATATAAGAAAATTAGCCAATGACATACTAACACATAGTTAAATTTTGGCCAAGTAAATGAAAAGTGGAAATGAGTGGTTCATATTGTTTCCATGGGATGGAAATGTAATATATATATATATATATATATATATTTTATTATTTTGAAAAGTCAAAATTGAATACATTTTCATGGTTTGGCCGAGAGAAGCAAAAATTAGATTTGGAATGTCTTGGTCAAGAAATAAAGAAAGAAAGGGTGAAAACCAAAATTACAAAGGGGTTTACAAATTTTCACTTCAATTCTCACTTCCAAGCTCGAGTAAGTTCAAATTAAAGGTGGACAAACATAGAGGGAGCTCTCTATGGCACTCTTTAAGCTTCAAAACTTAAATTTATGTGACAAATTCAAAAAATAAGTAAGTTGTTCAATTTTAAACTTTATGAAATTTTATATCCATAACAATTCAAACTTAATTTCCTTAACTTCCACTGCACTAGGAAACCTTACAGTGGTATCATAGCAATAAGTTGCTAGTTGAATTTGTTTATGGATAGATATATGAAACGTTCATGTATATTGATCATGCTTGTGTTGAAAAGAAGTTGGTTTGGTGGTTTGGTTGATGTATGAATATATGAGAGTTTTCGTCGCATGTTTATGCTTTGAATGAGTGTACTGTATGGCCAATTTTGGAATTGTAAATTATTTCAAATATGAAATTAATATAATGCATGGTGAAATTGAAGCTAATTATGTCAAAATTTTTTGGCAAAACATTAAAATTGCTTCTACAATAATTGAATGTAGAACCAAGTCCTTGATTGAGTATTTAATTGTTAAATACTTAATTGAGTGAATGTTTGGGAATATCCATGCATTTTTCAAATACATGGTAATGTATTCAAGTGTTGGATACATTATGAAAATGTTTTTCTGAACACATAATAATGTATTCAAGTGTTGAATACATTATGGAATAAACCAACAAATTCATAAATTTTTCAATTGTTGAATACTTTACAGAAAAATGGAATAATGATTATTTCATTAAATTGCGTGTTGAATATTTTAAATTGAATGTCATGTTCATAATATGCAAAATAGAAAATGGATTATTAAAAAGCTTGGAAAGCATAATCAAATGTCTAACCCTTGGTTGATTAAATTGATATATGTTATGTATGTTAAAATTGATGAGACCATTAAAAATAAAATCCCTCTCATTGTTAAAATATTAAATTGTAAATGTAAGACATTAAGAATGACTTACAAGCCTTTCACCATTTATGTGCTAATTGAAATCATTTACTTAGTGCCAGTTTGTTGTGTCACACAAGGCTTCCAATGTGTTTAGATGTCATGGATAGGCACATTAAACATATGATGTTGTGAATTAAGCATAATTATCTAGCTTTGTTGTGTCACACAAGGGTTAGCTAATGAAACTAAATTTATAAAGAAATTGTAGGTGTAACTTAATTAGAATAATATGATTTATTATGTCACACAATGTCATATTTGTTTTAAAGGCCGAATTAAATTGAAAATTGCATGAGTTGCAATTAGTAAGAGTTACCTACCTAATTAAGAAGCACGTATTTGTGTGTCACACAAGATCACATTGTTTATGTTAATTGGGATTCCAATACCCACTAGGAAATAAATGTGTTTTATTTACTTTCCTATTTTCATAAAAGATGGTTATGCATTTTGATTAAAATAGTTGAAGATTATTATGAATTAAGTCCTATTCATAATTCATTCATTATTAATAACGTTTGCTAAACTTTGTTGTGTTGTAATGTAGATCATAATGGCTGTTTTAAGTAGTCCACTTAAATTCATACTATATTCTAATATGCTTACTAGTCCTAATTTCTCGAATTAATTATGCAATTTGAGAATTATTCTCACTTGCGAACATATTGAGATGCCCGCGAGTATTGTGGATGATGCATCTAAGGAAGAGAAAAGAGTTTTTAAGAAATGGAAGAAGGATGAGGCAATAATGAAGTATTACATGTTAGCCGGTATGAGTAATGAGTTGCAAAGGCAACATGAGAAAATAGATGCTAGATCTATTTTGTTTCATCTTCAAGGGTTATTTAGGAAACAAAGCTGAACCGCCAAATATGAGATATATAAGGCTCATTTTGGGTCTAGGATGTCTCACGGCAATTTGGTGAATGATCATGTGCTTAAGATGATCAACTATATAGAACGGCTCACTGATTGGGGTTTCGTAATGGATAATGATTTATCTATTCATCTTATTCTCCAATCCCTTCCTCAAACCTTTTCTAACTTCATTATAAACTTTAATATGAACAAAATTGAGTGTACTTTGGTTGAACTTTTAAATATGTTAAAAATGGCCGAAGTGCAAATCTTGTCGAATAAGAGTGAAGCCATGATGGTAAAAAGTGGTTCTTCTTCTACCATTGAGAAAGGTAAAGCTAAATCAGCTAACAAGAAGAAGAAATCACTTAAAGGAAAAGGCAGAATAAAAAAGAATAAGGCCGCCGAGAAAAAGTCCAAAGGCACTTGCTTCAATTGCGGCAAGGATGGGCATTGAAAGAGAAATTGCAAGAAATATCTTGCAATAAAGGCAAAGGAGAAGCATGGTGATGCTTCATGAGGTATGTTTGTTATTGAAATAAATTTGTCATAAAAGAATAGTTCTTTGTGGGTATTAGATACCTGGTGTGCATCTCATCTTTGTAATGATGTGCATATATTGACAAATAGAAGACAGCTTAGAAGCAATAAAGTGGACTTACGTGTGAGTAATGGTGCAAGAGTTACAGCATTAACCGTAGGCACTGCTCAAGTTTAACTTTCGTCAGAGAAGACCTTGATTTTACAAGATTGTTTATATATACCTAACATGATTAAAAATAACGTATTTTTTTTTAAATTGGATGCAGTAAGTTTTGAATTGTGTTTTGTAAACAATGGTTCTACTATATTACTAAATAAACAATTATTTAGTAATGATATATTGCAAAATGCTTTTAACATACTTGATGTAGCAAACACGGTCTTTCATATTGAACATACTGGTAAAAGAAAACATGATAGTATAAACATAACATATCTATGGCATTGTCAATTTGGTCATATTAATGAGAAAAGATTGCACAAGTTAATTCAAAATGGTTATTTGGATACAAATGATTTTGAATTAAGGGTAAGATGACCAAAGTACCCTTTGTCGGACATGGGAAAAGAGCATCAGATGTTCTAGGTTTAGTTCATACAGATGTATATGGATCAATGACAACACATGCCAAAGGTGGTTATTCTTAATTCATTACATTCACAGATGATTTCTCGAGATACAGATATGTGTTCTTGATGAAACACAAATCTGAAGCATTTAAGAAATTTAAAGAATTTAAGAATGAAGTAGAAAACTAAATGGATAAAATTATTAAAATCCTTATATTAACTCGATGAGGAGAACACTTAAGTTATGAATTTTTAAATTATCTTAAAGCTCCTAGGATTGTGTCCTTATAGACTCCTCACGCTACACCACAGCTTAATGATATATTGAAAAGGAGAAATTGTACACTATTAGATATGATACGTTTCATGATGAATTTTGTTAATCTTTCAATATATTTCTAGGGTTATTCTCTAGAAACCACAAATTACCTGTAAAACAGGTTCCAACAAAATAAATATTACAGACTCTATATGAGATATGGAAGAATAAAATATCTAACTTTATTTATATAAAAGTATGGGGTTGTCTAGCTTTTGTGAAAAAGCTCAATCTAAACAAACTTGATTCAAGAAGTGTCAATTGTAGGTTTGTGGGATATCCAAAAGAGTCTACTGGATATCGAACGGGAAAATCTGGAACAGCTGGATTTCTCATCACAGCGGAAAGCCACGCTTGTCTCATGAACATACGAAAAGGCTCCTAAAGGACCAAGACATATACACAAGCATATTTTAGAATTTAAAACTTTTTCAAACATAAATAAAAAGTTAAGAAGTCATACTTCTTTAATTTGTAATCCGGAACAACAAATTAATTTTCTCGCTTGCCTTCAAGTGAATCCACACGTCGAGATGAAGAAGATGGTTCCGGTTTCGTGATGGGATCTTTAAGCTATGAGTTTTATCTTTACCAAGCTAATCCAAAGCTTTCTCTCTCTAGCTTCTTTTTCCCTCTTCTAGTTTTTGGTTTAAAACCAAATACATAAAATCCTTTCTAAGGAATGATGCTCTCTGAAAATACAAAGAGAATGAAGAAGAAGAAGAAGTGTTCTGTCTATTGAAGGAGGAGAAGACATAGCATCCGATGCTTAGCCTTAGACTTAACACTTAAGTCTTATTTTTTAAGTAATCCAATTGCCAACTTGATTCCTACACAGCCGACGTACATCACCCATTTGCCCACTTGGCTTTTCATTTATCAAATAAATAATGCCATGTGTCAATGTTAGATAGGTTAAATCATTTAACATTAATCCAATTAATGTATTATATATTAATATATTAATCCAATTAACATATTAAAGCAAGAGAAAAATTATATATATACATATTATATTATTACTTTAATAATATATATATAATCATTATATATATATATATAAATATCTTATAGATTATTACTTTAATAATATATAATAAGTAATGATAACAATTTAGATATATATATATATATAATATAATCATTACCTTTTTGATATTTTATTATTACTTTAATCAATATTAAAGTATCATATCTATATATATCAATATAAAAAATATTCGTAAATCATATTTATGTTATCTCATAAATTACCGAAACATTTCTCATACATACCGGGTGCTAGCATGTTCTAGTCGAAAAATTTATTCTTTACAGTAAAGAATCAAATTGCTATTCGATCAAAGTATCGGAACAACATTATTAACTATTTAATGAATATTGTATAATAACAATTACCATTATCATCAAGTAACCGACTAATGTGTGTGACCCCCTAGATTCATTGTAAGCTGGACATGGGTAGACACGAACTCTTTCGTATTTCTTCGATATAACTCTTTATAGCCAAAGTTCCCAATGATCATGAGTGACCTCTAGCAAAATATCAAGACACCCAGACACATATGAATGAAGAAAACAAATAAACCCATATAGTCATACGTGTATATAGTAAAGCCCCTCTACTGTTGACTCCAAATCGAATACGGGTCATATTATCTTCAAACTCCTAACTCAATCATAGAATTAGAACCTCAATCATATATAGGATTCGTATATCCCAAAATATTTTTCCGGACATACTGCTTTGGTCAAAGACTTTATTCTTGTGTATAATAGTTCCACCTAGGATCTCAAGCTCCAACATCTGAGCCAACAGATTCCATCTTGGTTATCACCTGTCCTCAAACACTTAAACACATTTTCAATCAGCTTCTTTCACCAGGCGTGGCTAACCTGATGCGATATACATAAGTGAATGATGTGCCTCAGTGCAGAGGCCAGTCATGACACCTTAGGTCATAAGACTAATAGTACACTAGTACGACTATGTGATGTATCATTAATTGTGGATAATCACCCATGTTTAAGCTCTTGTGACATGAGACTCGTCACCCAACTATTAATATCCAATACTAATCCTTGGTAGCATCAAACATACCAGTCATGCAATGTCATAGTTTTATATGACATCACCTCAACCGGGGACTGATTCGAATGTATTCAAATCAAAACTCTGTACTCATATCTACAACTCTTTATAGATAGAGTCTTGACATTATAATATATCTCAGGATCTCATTTTTCATTTTATATACAATATAAATCAGCAACTAAACATACAAATAATATAAAAATCATTTCATTAATCGTAAACTAATTTATAATTAATTACAAAAATATATATACATAAGAATGATATCCCTAAACCATATAACACGATTGGTTCTAAGCATATATCTAACAAACTCCTACTTACACTAGAGTTAATCACTATGGTATCCAATACTCATTTTCTTTAGATGGTGATCTAGTTGTTGCAGTGTCATTGACTTAGTCAGTAGATCCATCACATTATCCGCCGACGGAGTTTTCTACACTAGTATCTGTTTATCTGATATAAACACTCTGATCAAGTGGTATTTTCTCTGAATATGTTTAGACTTCTAGTGAGACCTCAGTTCCTTAGCCTGAGTTATAGCTCTAGTTGTCACAATATAAAATTATTAGGTCAATTATGGAAGGAACGACTCTGAGTTCTATAAAGAACTTACGGACACAAACAGCATCTTTCGCAGTTGTAAAAGCATGGATATACTTAGCTTTTGTATTGAAGTCAGCTGTGGTAGTCTGATTGGAACTCTTCCAATAGACAACACCTGTAATACCTCAAAATTTAAACCAATGGTATTTTAGTTATTTTACATACTAAGGGCAATTTTTTCATTTTGTAAATTTATTGAGGTATTGAAAACAAAGTAAATAACTCTGTATGAATGTATACTTAGCTATTATGAGTGATTTGATAATAATATGATAAGTTTAGAAAAAGTTTCTTTAAAGCTCTATCCGAGCAGTTGACCTTTAAACAAAAATTGGTGTTGATTTAAAAATTCGATTGATAAATGGTTTATTTCTACTGAAAGATGACTCGATAAAGATCAATATGAATTAAATTTGAATCAAATCTGAGGTTAAATGAGAGAGAATCAAAGTCTAGAACATAGCATATATGTAAGAAAATAGCAATTAACATATTTACCCTTTTCATTCAATTTCTTTTTAAAGCTTTCAGGGGCAAATCAGTAATTTATGTACATTTGAATTGGGATTTCAGTAGGATAAAAAGCATAACTGAGTATTCTTCTTCTTCATCCTGAAACCTTTCTTTCCTTTCAGTTTTAATTCTTTTTCAAATTCCTCCAAATTACTTAATTTTCAACCGATTAAAATCTTATTTCTTACTATTAATCACATGTACACAATACGGGTTACACTCTAGGAACTTCGTTTGAGTGATTTGGTCGACTATTAAACCATAAGGAAAATGGTCTCACTATTTACAATTTTGGGATTTTCGAAATTACTCACAATTCGGATGTCTTAGGGTTAAATTGATCCCTCAGTCTGATTCTCAGCATCGTTGTTATCATCTTTTTGCATTTCAAATAATTATTTTCGATAATAGTATTGTTCATCATGGACATTTTTTTGATTATGTATGTTTAGGCTATAATTAAAACAATTAACTTTTAGATTAGGTGAAATTAAATTTTGTCAAAATATATAAATAGTGATGGTAGCATTTGCGCTTGATTTAGATTTCGAAATAATGTGTTATTGTGCAAAATTGATTAGTAATAGTGAATTATTTATAATCGATACCTCAATATTAATTATTAGATTCAGATTGTAAAAGAAAATAGAATTCAAAAAAGGGGAGAAAACCTTGTTGTATATTAATGTTGTAATTAAATTTTAAGCACTTGTACTTCAATTATCATGTTAATAATTAGTATAAATGTATTATAAATATGCCAAGGAATTGGCCATCCAGCCCTCAGTGACCGAGTTTCTTTTTCGTTTTTAGCAACACTTATGAGTAAATATTTATTCTTTAACTTATTTTTATCTAAATTTTAAGCATCATTTGATAATTAATTGTTAAATTCATAGCAAACAAATTTATTTACATTCTGTTTCATATGAAAAATGAGACTTATTTTGAGCTATATACATATATATATATATATATATATATTATTGTGGAGGAGTTGTTGAGATATTGATTTTAAGGCCAAGAGGCAGCCATTGTATTTTGAATTGTGTTTTATTACTGATTTATTGTATTTCTAACAGTATGCTAACATTATTTCAATTTTTACTTAACCCTAGCCAAGAGACATAAGGTGGAGAGTTTATGTGCTTTGAAAACACATTTTGATTTGTGTTCTGTGGACGTACCAATACATGTGAGAAGTAGGGGGTGAAAAGTTGTTTGATATCTAACCCAAAATCTGTACACATCCTTGCATAATATTATGTTTTTATTTAACTATTTAAAATTATAATTCTGAATTTATAATAGTATGCAGTAGATATCCTATTAGTATGATTTATATTTGAAATTAATTTTAACTTTAAATATATTTTATGTAAAAAATAAATTTAATTAAAATTTATCATTTTTCTATCTTTTCAGTATCCACTCACTGAGTTTTTCTCAAAACTCATTCCACTACAGTTTATAGTGATTGCAGGATTTCCTTCTAGGTGGAGATTCTAAAAAATATTTGTGTAGAGTATTAGGATTTTAGATTCTCCATGCAGTCATCTAAGAGTTATTATTTTTGTCTGTTTTATATATTGGGCATAATACCCAATAATGTATACAATTATGAAGCGATTTTTGTATGTTTATGTGCATATACTCTCTTATTATAAATATCCTAGTATATGTCTGGTATGATGTTGATAGATATGGAGCCCTTAGTATATGTGTATGAGCTCAGAAATATTATTTATATTTATCTGCATTACTGGTTTTGTCTAAGGCTTATAGGGGTAGGATATCCCTACCTCTATATCATCACCACACCAAGTTACTGGTGTGTGACAGCAACTTCATTACATATGAAGACAAATACAGAAATAGATTTTCTACCATCTATATCAAATTGAAAATCAGAATTAATATAACCCTCGAATTTCAACTCACCTCCCTCATAGGTTAAAATTAAATCCTTAGTTCTTTTCAAGTACTTCAGGACCTGTTTAACCGCAGTTCAATGTTCTTCTCCAGGGTTTGCCTGATATTGACTTGTAATACTCACAGCATACACTATATCTGGTATTGTATATAACATAGTGTACATAAGACTACCTATTGCCGAAACATAAGGAATCTTCTGCATACGTTCACACTCAGCTTTAGTCTTGGGTTCTATTTCTTGAGAGAGGTGAACACCACGACTGTAGGGTAAAAAACCCCTCTTAGTGTTATCCATATTAAACGTCTTCAGTACTTTATCTATATACAAACTCTGGAAAAGACTTATAATTCATTTTGCTCTATCTCTATGGACGCAAAGCCTAAAATGAAGGTCACTTCTCCCAAATATTTAATGGAGAAAATATTAGACAACCACAATTTAGCCTAAGATAACATGCCTACATCATTTCCTATGAGTAGTATATCATCTACATAAAATATAAGAAATGTAATGACATTGTTATTCTCTTTTCTGTAAATACAGAATTCATCTATATTCTTAATGAAGCTAAATGATTTGACTACATCATCGAATTATATGTTCCAGATTCTAGAAGTTTGTTTTAATCCATAAATAGATATATGCAACTTACATACCTTATGACTATCATCAAATGCAATAAACCTAACAGGCTATTGCATGTATATGGTCTTCTCAATGAAACTATTAAGGAATGTTGTCTTGACATCCATTTGCTATATCTCATAGTCATAATAAGCTACAATAACAAGTAATATCTGAATGGATTTTAGCATGTCTACTGGTGAAAAGGTTTCATCAAAATCAATCCCTTATTTCAGATTATAACCCTTTTCCACCAACCTAACTTTAAGAGTCTCTACTTTTTCATCTTTGCCAAAATTTTATTTGTAAACCCATTTACAAACGATAAGAACAATTCCTTCAGGTAGATCAACTATTGACCACACTTGATTAGCATACATGGATTCTACTTCGGATTTCATGGCTTCAAGCCATCTTCTAGAATCAATATTTAATATCGCTTCTTCATAGGTTCTAGGATCTTCCCATTATATATCTTCTCATTTCATTAATGATTCAAAATCATTTTTAGAAAGAAAATTATATCTCCGAGGAGGGCATGATATCATAGCAGATCTATGAAGAGTTCGGTCTTCAAAAGACTAAGGATCAGATCGAACTAGTTCATCTGTATTAACAATCTCATTCATCTGAGGTTGATCATCATCAAGCTTTCTAGACTCTTCTGAAAGCTCAATATTTCTACCTACACCACCATCCTCAATGAACTGATTCTCGAGGAATTGTGTGTGTCTACTAATCAAAATCCTTCGATCAGCATGAAAGTAGAAATAATATCCTAAACTATCTTTAGGATATCTAATTAATCAACCTTTTTTAGACTTAACATCCAGGTTCTCAGTATTAACTTTTTAAATATAAGCTGGATATCCCCAAGGCTTCATATAATTGAAACTTGAAAGTTTCTCATTCTATATCTCATACGGTGTCTTAGGAATTGTTTTCGATGGAGTCTTATTCAAGATGTATATTGCAGTATATAAAGTATATCCTTAAAGATATGTATGTAAGTCAGTGAAGCTCATTATAGATCATACCATATCTAATAAAGTACGATTCCTCATTTCCGATACACCATTATGCTACGGTGTATAAGGAGGTGTAAGCTGAGAAAGTATACCATTAATTTTAAGAAATTCTAGAAATTCAGTATTTAAGTATTCACCTTCACGATCAGATTGTAAAATCTTAATATTCTTTCCTGTTAGTTTCTCTACTTCAACTCTGAATTTGCACTTCAGTAGGTACACATAACCACTGTGAATGATTATCGGTAAAGGTTATGAAGTATGAGAAACCTCCTTTAGCCATTTCACTAAATAGACTACATACATCAGTATGTATCAATTCAAGAACTTCATTGGCTCTATTCCCTTGTCCAACAAAGGGCGATTTGGTCATCTAACTTTGAAAACAAGATTCACAAGTTGGGTAGGGTTTAGAACCCAATAGACTTATCAATTCATCACTACTTATTTTCATAATCTTTTTATCTTTATATGACATAATCTATGATACCATATAAGTTTTGAATTAAGTTCATTTCTATACCTTTTCTTATTATTTCATTAGTCTCAAGAACATATAAACCATTTACAATCAAACTAGTGCTAATCAATTTATTTCTCAAATAAATATAACATTTACATCCATCAAACATAAAAGTGTAACCTTGTTTATAAAACTGATTGACAGACAAAGTGTTTCTACTGGCAGTATCAAAATACATAATTTTGTACAATACAAAAACATGACCCAAAGGCAGAATAATTCTGCAAGTCCCTGAGCAAGTGGCAACAACTGTTGCTCCATTTGCTATCTTCAGTGTCACTGCATCTTCTTCCAGTAATTGATTAATGTAAAGATTCTGCAATGTCATACATATATGAGAACTGATAATTGAATCAATTATCCATCTATTTGAACCTAAACTGACACTTAATTTAGTTTCAATAACATGACAAGAAAGTGTAGCTTGCATCTTTTTCTGTCTCAAGCTCTCTATAAAAAGAGAACAGTTCATCTTCCAATACCCAAGCTTCTTACAACGATGACACTCATTATTGGCTTGGCTACTGGCAACTCATTTGCCTTTACCCTTCTTCTTTTTGGAGAATCCTCCTTTAGATCTAACCTCGAAGGACTTCTTGCCTTTCCTCTTCAATGTCTTACCATAAGACACCTCAGCAAGTACAATCTCCTTCCCTTTACCCTTAGAGACTTTCTTATGAAATGAAACAATTTCATTCATAAGTTTAAAAAGAGTATGATCCAGTTTGTTTATATGATAATTGATAACAAACTGGTTAAAGCTAGACGGGAGTAACTGAAGGATTAAATCCGTCTGTAATTCGAAGTCCATAGAAAACCTAAAGACGCCAACTAACCTATCAGATTTATCATCTTCATAAGATTATACTCCAGAGGCACTCCTAGATTAAGCTTCATTACGAACAAAACAGTGGACAACTTGCACCACCTATAACTAGAACTCTCCCCAAACATCTCTACCAAAGATAGATAGATCGCTAAGGCATCTTGGATGTCCTCATACTAATTCTGCAAATCATCACTCATAAACGCCAACATATACAATCTAACTTTGAAATTATCATCCTTCAATTTCTTAAAGGTCTCATTCTCCTCTGGTGTAGCCTCCTATGAAAAGGACTTGGGCATAAGCCTTTGAAGGACATAGCCAATTATCTCATAATCTAGAACAATTCTTAAATTCTGATACCAAACTTTAAAGTTAGGTCCAGTAAGCCTATAAGTGTCAAGGATTTTAAGAAGAGCACTCATTATTCTCCCACTAGAAAAGAGAATTGCAGAAAAAGGAAATACATCATAATGTATAACAATATATATCAAACTATTCAGTTATGGACTTTAAATCAAATAATGTTCTAACTACTTTAATTATATCCCATACTCACTCATTGAAAAAACTATAATCAAATTACAGATTTTTATGGGTGATCATATTCTCATTAAACTCACAAAATATCACTTAACAATTATTAGTCAAGCAAGCTCAATAAGTCATAAACTCATTTTTGTTTATAATCTTTACAAGACATTATCAATCTACCTCTAAGAAAAGATACCTCACCTAATAGTTATTGGTGCCTCAACCTAGTTAAAGTAGACCCAATGCCTGTTCTTGAATAGGAATGAAATTAAATCCCTCACCTAACAATTATTAGAAGCTAAAGATCCATATAAAAAAAAACAAGTCAAATAGACTACAACACCTTATGACTAACAGTATAGGAAGGATTGAACCTAATATTAAATGAAAGAGATTTTTATTTTTGGTCTCATTTAATATATACATTAACATGTGTATGTATGTGTGTGTGTATATATATATATATATATTATTGTTTAGTAATGAAATTTAAAATCTATATCATCAAATGATATTAATTCAAATTCTACACATTACTAATTGATTAAATCAATTTAGTAAATTAACAAATTAATTTATTAAATAGTGATATTAACTGATACAATATTAATTTATCAATTTTATATTCGTATGTTTACTCATGCTAGAATTCTATTAATTTTACTTGAATCAAAATCAATTATAATCACCATTCAATTTTATTTTAATTCAGAGTATTATTTTTCTATTCAATTGAAACAATTTCAAGCCCGAAAATTTTTAATTTCAACAAATTGAATTTTCAGTAATAAAAAAAATTTATATTCAAAATAGTATTTGTGTAAGTTGTGCCTAAATGAATATTTTGATATTTAGAGATTATACAAGAATGAAAGAAAAATAAAAATAATAATAAAAGAAAATTTTACCTTTTTTTTTTTAACAAGAATAGGTCGAACCTATTTTATAGGTAACCAACTAATGTGTGTAACCCTCTGAGTTCATTGTGAGCTGGACATGGGTAGACAATAATTCTTTCATATCCCTTTGGTACAACTCTTTATAGTTAAAGTTTCCAATGATCATGAGTAACCTCTAGTAAGATGTCACGACCCTCAAACACAGATGAATGAATATACCATATAAACCCATGTAGTTATACATTTATGTAGTAAAGTCCCTCTACTGTCGACTCCCAATCAAATGCTGATCATGGTATCATCAAACCCCTAACTCAATTATATGATCAGAACCTCAATCATATACAAGATTCGTATACCGGTAAAACACTTTTTTGGACATACATGCTTTGACTAAAGACTTTATTCTCTCGTATGACAGTTCCACCTAGGATTTTTGGCTCTAACATCTGAGCTAGAAGATTCCATCTTAGTTATCACCTGTCATCATACACTTAAACACATTACCAACAAGCTTTTTTTACCAGATGTGGCTAGTCCAATACAATATACGCAAGTGAACGATGTGCCTCAGTGCGGAGGGCAGTAGTTACACCTTAGGTCATAGAACTAATGGTACATTAGCATGACTATGTAATGTATCATTATCTGTGAATTATCACCCATGTGATTTGTTACGTTTGGTCACGTTCAGTAACATGTTCTCCAATGTGTCACCCATATTTATACTTTTGTGATATGAGACTCGTCACCCAACTATTAACATCCAATACTAATCCTTGACAGCATCAAACATACCAGTTATGCAATGTCATAGTCCCATATAACATCACCTCAACTGGGAATTGATTCAAACATATTCAATTCAAAAGTCTGTACTCATATCTACAACTCTTTATAGATAGAGTCTTGACATCATAATACATCACGAGATCTCATTTTGGATTTTATATACAATATAAATTAGCAACTAAACTTGCAAAATAATATAAAAGCTATTTTATTAATCGTAAACTAATTTACAATTAATTACAGAAATATATATATATATATATATATATATAAGGATGATATTTCTGAATGGTATGACACAATTAGTTTTAGGGCATATCTCCAATAAATATTAGTTTTATCATGATGAAGAGAAAATAATGGTTGTCTTGAAACATACTATATTCATAGAAAAAGAGTTTTTAATTGAAGAATATAGTAAACAGAATATAAAACATAAGGAAATTTTTGAACCATAACCTACTATTACATGTGTGAAGGAACCTGCTCAAGAAAAAGTAAACACACAAATTCGTATGTCAACGAGAATTTAAAGACCACATGAAAGATATGTAAGACATATTGATCAAGATGGATATGAAATGTACCTTACGTCAGATGAAAATCTTAAAACCTTCAAAGAAGCGATAACTAATATTGATTCTAAGAAATGGCTTGATGCTATGGAATCTGAAATGGACTCTATGTACCACAACCAAGTTCAGACTTTGGTTAATGTGCTTGAAGGTATAGTACCTAGAGATTGCAAAGGGATCTTTAAAAGAAAATTTTGAGTTAGAGGAGAGGTAGAGACCTATAATGCAAGGTTAGTTGCAAAAGGTTGTTGTTAAAAGCACCAATAGTCATGCTTAAATCCATTTGGATTATTTTGGCAATAGTTACATACTATGACTATGAGATATGATAAATGAATGTTAAAACAACTTTCCTTAATGGAAACCTAGAAGAGGATGTGTACATGACAAAACTTGAAGGTTTTGTATCTATTAAAAAGCCTCATAATATTTACAAGCTACAAAGATCCATTTATGGACTTAAATAAGCCTCTCACTCTTAGAACATCTTGTTTGATGAGACAATCAAATCATTTGATTTTATCGAAAATTTAGATGATTCGTGTGTTTATAAGAAGGTTAGTGGGAGCAAGATTACATTCCTAATAATATATATGGATGACATTTTATTAATTGGGAATGACATTAGGATGTTACAATCGATAAAGATTTAGCTGTCCAAAAACTTCTTTATTAAAGATTTGGGTGAAGCATCCTGTATTTTGGAGATGAAGATCTATAGAGATAGATCGAATAAGATGTTAGGCTTGTCTCAGTTAATGTACATAGATAAAGTGCTAAAAAGGTTGAGCATGGAAAACTCTAAAAAAGACACATGCCGATGAGTCGTGGAGTTTATCTCTCCAAGGAAATGTCTACTAAAAATGAACTTCTTCAGAAGCGGTAAAGAAGGGTGTTTGGATGAAGAAGTTCATTGCTGAACTTGGTGTGGTTCCTACTATTGTTGATCATATTCTACTATATTATGATAACAATGGAGCTATGGCGCAAGCAAAGGAACCAAGTTCTCATAAAAAATCCAAACATATCTTATGAAGATTTCATCTCATCCATGAGATTATTATGAGAGGTGACCTCTAGATTACCAGAGTATCTACTAATGAAAATATAACATATTCGCTCACCAAAGTTTAATCACAGAAGATGCACGAAAGACATTTTGAGAAAATAGGGCTTAGGCATTAAGGTGATTAGCTTTAAGTACATGTGGGAGATTGAAAGAGTTATGCTCTACAAACCAATCACAAGTTTTTGTAAAGGGCATTATCTCTTGTAAATTTTTTCTTTCAATAATGAAATGAATATTTTACAGTAGTTTCTTTCATCATTAATTTACATGTATATATGTATAATGATGAAGTCATAGGACTGTAAAGTAGGGCCTTTATAATACCGAATAGACTAGTACACACTATGCTTGTTTATTGAAAAAGTGGTCGTTCTCACAGACCACTTGTGTGGTGACACTAAGGCAAGTGTGTAGGTACTCATTAAAGAATGAGTTCACTAAATTGACTCATGGTATAAATGTCCAAATGGTAATTGTATCTTATTGTCAATTGGACATTCTTCGTATAAGTAGTGTAAGTGATCCTTACATTTAAGAATATCATAGTTATCTTGTGGGTAAAATACTATACTTTGATACTAACTCAGCATGAATCATCAGGTTCATTACAGGTAATTATTGGGTATGGTACGACACTCATAGAGATAAGTGAATATTCAGTAAAGGATTTGTCAACTTAAGTATATTGTGGGAGTATGCTCTATGTGAATAATAGAGATATGACTCAAGAAATCATTAGCCAAGGTGTAGTATGTGATTGAGAACGAGTTCTCAATGTCAATACACTAAATGAGTCATGATGTTAAGGTTTATTATACATAGTATTGGCTATAGAGATTTTGACAATTAACCATGACATTAATCTAATTAGAGTAAGTATGGCAGAAAGATTAAATTGCACAGTAACTGATTACGGAAAGGTTCATGTTGAAGCTTATTACTTCATTATAATTTAAGTGGCCATGATATATTGCTATATGTCAATCTTGGTCTATAGATATATTTAATTAATCATGAGATGATTTATTAAATATTAAGTGAATTAATTAATTCATTTTATAAATCATGAGACGATTTACTGAACATCAAATGAATTAAATAATTTAATTCAGAATTTGATGTACGCTTACTACCGACTTTATAGTGAACCTATTGACTCATACCCAAATTAATAATGGACTTATTTGAAAAGTATTTTAAGTGTTGGAATACTTAATTATAAAATTATCCATACAAAGGTATTATAATAAATTCTATAAAATAGTTTTATGGTAAATTCTATAAAGAGGGTATTATAGTAATACTATAATAATTAATTAAATAAATTGTTTATTTATTAATTATTATAATTTAAATGTATGGATAAATATAAGAAATTTGGCCAATGATATGCTAGCACATGGTTAAATTTTGACAAGTAATTGGAAAGTGGAAATGAGTGGTTCATATTGTTTCCATGTGATAGAAATGTAATATATATTTTTTATTATTTTGAAAAGTCAAAATTGAATGCTTTTTCATGGTTTGGCCGAGAGAAGCAAAAATTAGATTTGGAATTCTTGTCTAAGCCGAGAAAAAGAGAAAGAAAGGGTGAAAACCAAAATTGCATATGGGTTTGCAAATTTCCACTTCAATTCTCACTTTTAAGCTAAAATAAGTTCAAATCAAGGGTGGATATACATAGAGAGAATTCTCCATAGCACTACTCAAGCTTTAAAACTTGAATTTGTGTGACAAATTCAAAGAACAAATTATTCAACTTTGAACTTTATGAAATTTTATACCCATAACAATTCAAACTTAATTTCCTTAGCTTCCGCTGCATTAGGAAACCTTACATATAGATCTTACTCATCTCGACGTCTCAAATTTCTTGTAAAACAAAGACGAAAAAATAGATCATTTAATCAGCAATGGCAATGTTCATGACAGAACTAGAAGAAATTTGCTAAGTTTTAAGAATATCCACTGAAATTGATATCATATAGAGACTCTAAATAATAATAATATAGAGTATCTCTGCATTACTTCTAATGTCTCAGGTAAGAAATGCATATTAAACAAATCTGGGTTATATTATACAACCATAAATGCAATTCTAAGCTATGCAGTAATCAACCTAATATTTCTCATCTACACACTTTCGATTGTACTATATATGTTCCTATAGCTCCTCTACAATGCACTAAGATGGGAAACTAACATCGTTTTGGGATTTATGTTTTATTTCACCTTTTATTATCAAATATATGTAGCCTATAATAGGTGATCTATGTACAGTACGTTTTGCAAATAATCAGTTTGATGAGACAGTTTTCCCACCATTAGAGGAAAAGAAAACGCCTACTAAATTAAGTTCTGAATTTTTTTGAAAAATAATTAATATGTCTGGTCTTAACCCTCATACTAATCAATCTGAAAATGAAGTATGAAGAATAGTGTAGTTTTAGTAAATTGTTAATCAATTACCAGATGCATTCACTAATAATGCAAGAATGACCAAATAATATATTTCACCTGCCAATACACTAGTCCAGGTGATTGTTCCAGAAGAATAATATAATCATAAAGTAATAAATGAATCATCTATTGCACTCTAAAAGCGTTGTAGTTCAATTGGTTCAACAAATGTTTTTCCACAAAAGAGAAAATTAAAAAACCATGCTTGAGCAATAAATTAACCCACGCTTTTTTAACCAGTAGCTCAAGAAAAGTTATTAGTGCTGAAACAACACATGTTCCTGAAGTAACACATGATCCTTGAAGCGATTTCCCTTATAAAAGCACAAAAATTTTAAAATGAAGAAAAGTTTACAAATTATACATGTACAAAAGAAATGTTAGTTCGTATTTGCACCTATAGTCTAGACACCCAAAGATGTCAAACTCGTTAGATACAAATGGGTATATATAAGAAAACATAATTAAACAATAAGATCACAAGAAGTATGACTCGTTGATCAAAGTTTCTTGCAGAAACCTGAAATTAATTTTGATAAAACATATTCTCTCGTTATGGATACCATTATTTTTCAATTTTTGATAAGTTTAGTAGTCTTAAAAAAACTTGATATTCGTCTTATGGATGTAGTGATAGTTTACTTAAATGGGTCACTTGACACTGAAATCTATATGAAAATTCCTGAAAGAACTTGAATGCCTAAAGCATATAAATCAAAAAATTATAATTTTTTCTCAATCAAACTACAATGACCTTTGTATGACTTGAAACATATGGACGCATATGGTATGATCATTTGAGTGGATACCTAATAAAAGAATGATATATTAATAATCTAATATGCCTATGCATATTTATAAAGAAATGAAAACCTAGATTCACCATCGTAGCAGTATATGTTGATAATATAAATATAACTAGAACTCTTGAAGAGGTGCTGAAAACTACAAAATACTTGAAAAGGGAATTTGAAATGAAGGATTTTGAAAAAACTAATTATTGTATCGGCTTGTAGATCAAGCACAAATCTAATGAAATATTCATCCATAATCTACTTATATTGATAAGATATTTTAAAATATTTCAATATGGATAAAACTTATCCGTCAACTACCCTTATAGTTGTTCGATCTCTTAATCCTAAAAAGAATCATTTTCGCCCTAAAAAAGATGATGAAGAGCTAATTAGTCTAGAAGTATCATATCTCAATGCAGTAAGAGTCTTATTATATCTAACACAATGTACTTGAATAGATGTAACTTTCTTTGTAAACTTATTAGCTATATTTAGTTTCATACCTACTCGTTGACATACTTTCTGTTACCTTGGTTGAATAATAGATTTGTGATCATTTTATTTTAGGAAACTAATGTAAAGTTCAGAACTAGTTGGTTATTTAGATGCTCGTTATCTTTTTGATCCTCACAAAGCTTATTCACAAATAAGATATGTTTTTACTTAAATAATACAACAATTTCATGTTGATCTACAAAGCAGACTTTAGCTGCTACCTCATTTAATCACTCTAAGATATTTGCACTACATGAAATAAATAGAGAATGTATATGATTGCGATCTTATCTATCATATCTAAAATATGTGCAACATATTTATGTTACATATATTCCAACAACAATATACAAAATTAATACTGCTTGTATTACTCAAGTTAGAGAAGAATATATTAAGTGAGATCGAACCAAATACATATCACTTAAGTTCTTCTACACTCATGAACTCTAGTAGAGCCAACAAATTAGATATTAAATAGACACACTCCACTGGTAATTTTTTTGATCTCTTCACTAAAGCTTTTTTAAAAAATTAGTGAACGTTTTTAAAGAGCTCAAATGTAAAAAACAGATACTAAAGACTTAAAGAGTTGTATTCGGCTTCTAGTACTCGGATTTAATGTATTATAATTTTTTATGTAAGTATTAAGTTAAAGTTCAAATAGAAAATAGTAGAGGAGTACATATGATTTTTCAGTATTAAGTCAATGAATAAATAATACAAAATAGAGGGGCATAATAAATATTTCACTATATTGGACCATCGAGCAGCTTGGAAATGCATATAGTGAAATGCATTAAATGATGAAATTTTGTGTGTGCCACCACTCATAACCAATTAATGACATGTAAGTGTCTTTCCCTTTGAAACATTGTGACATAAATATAGGATACATGTCAACTCCTTAAACATGCACCAATTAAGGGTGGCGAAGCAATAAATGAGAAGAGGTAACAAAGTCCATCTATCACAATATGCTCCTTATAATTACAACTTTAGTTTTTATGGCCCGTATTTAATATTATCTCATTGAAAATTTTATTAGTGAAATTCAGTAGGATAAAATTTGAAAGAAGAAAAAAAGACTACATTGCATATTTAATTTTTAAAAAATTAAAAATTTTCTTTTGTAACATATTAGGCTGGGTTCGGTATCATTATTTTGTCCTTATTTTCATTTTGATTTTGTAAATTCAGATGTAAAACGCATTCTTTATTAGTTTATTAAAATTAAACTCCTAAAACATAAAATACAATTATAAGTTTATAACTTCAAATTCTAAAACAGTTTAATATGTTTTAACTGTCTTACAAAATAACTTCCAAATATCGTCATTCGTCTATGGACTTCTCCAAATCATCGCTTCGCGATATCACTGCTTCTACCTCCTCGTTCGGCGACTCTCCTGAGTTATCAACGTCATCATCATCGTCGTCTGTGTCGATGAGAAGAGCGGCGAAGGAGGATGGAGATAAGAGAACTTCTAGGTTCGATTCTAGGAGATTCGGATAATTCGTTGCGATATCCTTATACTCGTAGCGGAAGCATCAAGTTTGTGAACTGAAATTTCCCTTTTGTTTTCACGTCGTTTCCAACAATATTGGCTTGATTTTTATCAAGTTTAGTTCTTCTTTTTTATAAAGTTTAGCTTGATCGACTCAAAATTTGCTATCTTAGTGATATTTTAAAGCTCAATTTTTTGAATAATTTTTGAATTGTAAAAAAAAAATTATATTATTGTTTTTTAAAAATTAAATTTAATAAAACTGTTTTTAAAACACATTTTATCAAATGTATATTCACCGTTTTTATCATTTTCAATTACACCTATCGAATATATATTTATTATTTTTTTTATAATATAATTTTTAAAATATAATACCGATATTTTTTTATATTTAAAATATAATATCTAAAAAATACTATTTTTATTTTATAAAAATAGCAACTTAAAAATAATATCAGACGGGCCTTGTGCACTCTCGAACAAATTCGCCCCTTGAGATTATGTTAAACAATTACATATTTTTATAATATTTACACCGTGCAAGAAGATAGGAGACTTGTATACACAGAGAAGTGTAACAGATTTTTTATAAGGGGTATAATAGGTATTTTGAATACAATAATTGGAAGCGGGGCTCTCATCCATGATAACATAACAGTAAAATGTTACACAAGCTTACATTTTTATAACATAAGCAGGATGCTTACGCCAGATCACAAGAAGGAGAAGATATGAGTATATTTCAACTCTAATATTAAAATAATTATTCTCTTCCTCAATTCTTCGTCGGCAACAAACATTAATCATGAACACAGAATCCTACGACAGAGCCAAAGAAGTTAAACAGTTCGAGGATGCCAAAATCGGAGTTAAAGGTTTACTCGACTCAGGCATCACCGCAATTCCCCGCATTTTCATCCACCCACCAGACACACTTTCCCATGACATACCCAAGTCAACAACCAGATCTGACAGTAATATCATTCCGATCATCGATTTAGCTGGTTTTAACACTGACCAGCGATCGGCGATTGTTGATAAGATTGCTCGTGCGTCGCGTGAACTGGGGTTTTTCCAGATTGTTAATCACGGGATTGGAGTAGATGTTCTGGAGCGCGTGATTAGAGCTATCAAAGGTTTTCATGAATTACCGACCGAAGTCAAGGCGCAGTTTTATCGGAGAGAAATGAGCGCCGGGATATCTTTCTATTCTAACGTCGATGTTTTTCATTCTATAGCTGCTTGCTGGAGGTACAATAACTCAATTTTTTATTTTTTTTTTAAATTTAGTTGAATAATAAATTATTAAAAAATATTATATTTCTTATCGATTTTGTCAATGATTCAACTTTAGTTTCTTCTATAAATATTTGAAAAGTTCTACTTAGTTTCCTCTATAATTCAAAAAAAAAATTAAGAAAATTAAGGATGAGCCTCAACATATATTAACAAAGTATTTTTTGAATTCAACGTGTATATCTTATTTATTAAATAAATATGCAAAGGTAATGCATACAAAGTAAGGTGCTAGTTAAAAATAGTAATATTAATAAAAAAATTCAGTTTTGATTATTTATCAAAAACATTTCAAAAATAATATTAAGAACCTAAAATTTAATACTTAAAATGTAGATATTTACCTAATATAACTTTTATAACTTTATTCCTTTCCAAAATAATAATGGTTAAATTATTAAAGAATTGTTTAAAATGTTAGACAGGGTAGTGATAAGAAAATAAATCATCAGAAAACTGGGTTAATGTGAAAACGAAAAGAGATTGTTACGTGATAATTTGTTTGTAACATTTTTTTCCTCTTGTGTTAAATTAAAAATATATATAAATTTTAAGTTAAAAAAAAATTAACAATGGCTTATATTTAATTTCTTAACCCAGTTGACACTCCAACATAATTTTGTTATGCATTATTAGGAAGAAATTTTTTTCACTAGTGACTCTGAGTTCAATAGACATTGATCACATTTTCGTTCTTTAATTTAGTGTTTATACAGTACTAAACAAAACTTACATTCTTTAATTTAATATTTATAATGTAATAAATAGGCATCTTTAATTTAATAATTATGAAGTAGTAAATAGCACTACAAACTAGCCTGAAGTATTTTTCAAAGTAGCACTCAATAAACCTAACTTGCGATAGTAGTGTTGAGAGTTGATGCTCTAAAAGCTTTTATAGAAAAGCATTTTCAAAGAGTCAGCCTAATTAAAAAACGCTCTCTCTTAAAATACAATTGAACGCACTTTGAGACTAATATTTCCACAGGATAATTTTCTTTTACGTTTGCAAGGTTTAAAAAAAATACAAACTAATCTTGTATGTACTAAAATTTATAAATATTTCAGAAATTTTGAGAGGAGAGGTTTCTAACAAATTCGTGATAAATAAAACCTAAAGTAAAGAAAAATAAATTAAATTACTTAATCTTACAGGGATACACTGCAAATAAGACTGAGTCCACCTTACCAGAGTGATGAAATTCCTGAAATATGTCGAAAGGAGGTGGAAGACTGGAACCACCATGTGAAACAGCTCGGAGAGATTTTGTTTGGGCTGTTGTGCGAAGGGCTGGGATTGGAGACAGAGAGGTTGAAGGAGATGACTTTCATTGATGGAAGAATGATGGTGGGAAATTGTTATCCATACTGTCCGCAGCCGGAATTGACGGTGGGGATTGCGTCTCATACTGATCCTGGAGCGTTAGCGATTTTGGTGCAAGATGACACATCTGGGCTGCAGGTTAAGTGCGGTAAGGATTGGGTGGATGTTAGACCTGTTCCTGGAGCCATTGTTATTAACATTGGGGATTTACTTCAGGTAAATAAATTTTAAATTTCAAATGTTGGCTACTCCACAGGTAACCCAGTTTTTACCTCAAGATTTCGACCTTATAATTCTGTTTCAGATTTTGTCCAACGATGAATACATAAGCGTGGAGCATAGAGGTTTGGCAAATTCGTCACGAGAATCACGAGCCTCAGTTGTGGTTTTCTTCAATCCAGGCGAAAGGGATCGTCTGTTTGGGCCATTCCCGGAGCTAATATCTCCAGAGAAGCCATCTCGTTTTCGTCAGTTTACATTTACAGATTATATAGAAAGATTCAACAAGAAGAAGATAGATGGAAAAACATTGGTAAATTACTACAGATTGCAGGACACCGAGTAATAAGGATGAATATGAACATAATGTACCTCTGTTTGTGCGTCTTTTAATCTTTACTTTTTATCTGAGATACAATTTCAATGTATTTTGTCATTGCCCACCATTGTGTATGACAATATCTATCATGTTATGAAATTTGTCATTGTACACCATTGTGTACGATGATATCATGTTTGAAAATTAAAGTTACCGTGGTAATTATCAATTCATGATGATAAATATATGTTTAACCCATTTATTTCTTGTTTATAACTTTGGGTTGGATACTCAGAGGCACCTCAGCAACTTTCTTTATAGAATTCCATTCATTCCGATTATGAGAATTTGACTTTAATATCAATTAATGTCTAAATGAACAAAATTTTTTTTGGTCTATTGGATAGAATGACCCATCTTATTAATTAACTTACATATCTGCTTCTTTATTATTCAACGTGGAACAACTTATGACTAATATCGTACTTACAAAATATGTATACATATTACTCTCCCCGAACCAATATGAAAATAATAAGTAAATTACAACAAATGAAATTATTAATGCAGCAAAAATTCCTTTTGTGGATTCCGTGCACCAGCAATAGTCCTCCTTCTTCTTCAAATACAAACTCGTATTACCTGCAACCATAATTGGGGGTTATAGGGGTGAAAAGCTAGTTACCCGGCGAAAACCCTCTAATACTTAAGTTAGGGTTTTACTTGTGAATATTCGTAGAAGAAAAGACTAAAAGAAAATTATAGTATTTTTTGCCAAAATTCCAGTAGTCGTATCTGGTTGTAGCTGATCTCCTTAATATGATAGAATACTATGAAATCTGGTAACTTGAATCCTATTATGCAAGAATTACAGAGATTCCATAGGTTAAGTATCGGCGTCCGGATTTGGTAGGATTGTATCCCTAGAATTCTTATTATATAAGAAATATAATTTGGTAAGAATCCTTATTATAGAATAATCTAGGAACATATGAGAAAGAGATGAATGCTTTATTAATACGTAACTCTAGTGAGGCCTTGGAAATCTTTGCTTAGGAATGGTTATCTTTCTAAGATGAGCACTGGTGTTGTATGTTTGAGACCTTTATAAACTGTGTCAGAGACCTTTGTAAGTTGTGACTGAGACCTTTGTAAGCTATAGCAGAGACCTTTGTAAGCTGCGGCCGAGACTCTTGTAAGCTATGGCCGAGGCTTTTATGGTATATCTTTGGTATAAGGTTCGATCCGAGCCTCATAGTGATTCTAAGAGGTCTCGGCTTCCTACCACTCGAATAGCTCTCCTTGGGTAGCAATTGATATCGGAACATCACTCGTCTCTGCCTGCAATACCATTTAGGGTCTTCACTCTTCTGAGCCTAACACATACTAGACTATAACCAACATCAAGCCCCTTAGTTTTAGTCAAAAACAACTTTTCTTTAATTAAAACTAAAGATAGCGGTTTTAAAGAGACATGCTTGCTCATCATAATTAAATGCTCAGCAGGGAGTTCATTTATTTTCGCAACATGGCAGATGATGATTGGCTCTAAGGATCTTAACATTTTGAACCCTAAGAGATTTAACTGTCCCCAATGATGGCCGCTCCTTTTTCATTAATAAGACGCATCCTCTTAGCTTCTCCGTTGAAGTGGCAACATCTCATCCCTTGATCTATAACAGGTATTGGCAGTTGGGGTTCTTCTTTTCCCTTAAATACCTCACCTTTCACCTTTTTACTTCTTTTTTACTTTTACGTCATCACTTTTCCTTTGCAAACAATTTCAACCCCAAAACAGCAGTAATAGCCAGGTTTCAAGCTTTCAACAACTTCAAGTTCTCTAATTCTTAATAGTAAGTTCCCTCTCCTTCCCTTTTATTCTTTTCCAATTAAATTTGTAGCATAATTGATTTGATTGAGGGACTTGGTAGATACTGTATTAGACTTAAAAACCTTTATGTTTACCCCTCGAGTTCTTGATGACCCTAGAATGGCCTTTAACCTTTCATTTTACCTCTGTGAAAAATAGAAAAATGGCTTCTAGAGGAAACATCTCTGGTGAGGGGCAAGCTGTCATCCCAGTTACCTCTCCTACTTTGGTGAGGTGAGACCTCTCACAATTCGAAGTGGATAGATTCGCTTTTTTCATAATCGAAATAGACTTAGAAGTATATACTAGGTTGTACAGAATTCCCGAGGGAATGTATATTAGGGTTCTAGAGGCAAACGAATTCCTGACCTGTCCTTCAGAGAGTAAGATGCCTTCAATGAAGAGTTCTTCTATGTGGGTGTCAGGTTTCTACTCCAAGATTACTTCACCTGAATCGTCCCCTTTTTTGGAATTCCCTCATACCAACTAAATTTAAATAGTTGGAGGATCCTATCCGGTTTATTCATTTTGTGGCACTAGATTTTTGACTTCGACCCTTTGCTGGAAGAAATTGAATATATGTACATTCTGAAGAGAAACACAATAAGAAGCTCAGGATGGTTTTACCTACAATGCCGTCTTGGTAAGATAAGCCCAGTTACTAGCAATCCTGTCTTTAACAAGAACTAAAAGAAAAAATGGTTTTTTGTTAGAGGCAATTGGAACTTGGAGTGGCTCACCTGATTTAGATCTTCGTAGTGAAGAAGAGTTAGGTTGACCAGGGAACATACTACAGACCAGTCCATTCTACTCTTAGACGAGAATTTAGTCTTGTTGGGCCTAGTGAGTTTTTGTGTTTCTAGAGACACATTGGTCTTGGAATCGACCATTCAAAGTGATAAACGTTTTGATCACTTATTTATTATTATTCTTGGATTATGGTGTCTGACTTTTGTGATATTCGTGGCACATGTGAGATGGCTTCTAAGGGTGATGCTCCAAATCTGTTCACAATTATGCAGCGTTTGGCTAAAATCAAGAAGGCTGGAAAGACACCTCAGCCATCAAAGGCAGCTCCTAAAGGTCCAACGAAGACCTTGGGATATTCTAAAGTTATTGCTGCCTCTAAGTCAACTCGCCTCCCAATCCCTAACAAAGGAATGTGATCCAAGACCCGATACCTCCTCCTCCTACTCCTCTGGTAGAGAAGGGGACAGCAAAGCGAAAAGCTGTAGTCGAGACGTCCGAGGAGAGGTCTCGTAGGAAAAAACAAATGTTTGACAAAGCTGACTCAGAGCCAGTTGAAGCATTTATCTTTAGCGAACTTCTTCCAGAGAATATTCCTGTAGGGAAGAAGAAGTTTTTTGAGAACTTCTTCCCTTGCATAAATTGGCAAGCAAAAAGTGTTGGCGAGAAACTTGTTGACAATCTCGCGGGATTTTTGGAAGAGGCGTTAATGCGTTACCAAGTGAAGTTGTTAAGTCGAGTAAATTGATTTCTTCTCAATCTTTACATAAGATGACCATCTTCTACATATTGAACCTAATTGTTCGTGTTGGTGTTTTGCAGCTCCTGTACACGACCATTTTACAGAAGGGTAACCTTATGGAGGACTTCTCAAAGGCATCAAAAGCCGAATCGAGGGCTGAGAAGGCATAACAGAACTTGGTTCTAGAACAAACCAAGTTTGAGTCCGAGTGGAGCAAGAGGGACAATGAGCAAGAAGAGCTTTAAGTCAAGGTGGCTATGGCAAAGTCTTCCCTTGCGAAGGTGAATTAAAAGCTGGGGGTCCTAGAGTCGGAGCTTAACACTCTGAGGGAGGAGAGTGTGAAGCACAGCCAAGATTTCTACTGGTCTTGTGAAGAGCTATGACAATGCTTGGGTTCTGAGAGGTAGAGGAATCTACTTCTCACTTAGCAGCTATTGACAAAGGATGAGGAGATGCAGATTCGACTTTGGGAAAGGGTCAATATGAGCATTGACTTAACCTGTGAGACACTACAAGGTGAGTATCCTCATCTTGACCTCCACTAGCTATACGAGACTTTGGGGAGAGCACCTCCACAATAAGAAAATGAGGTCTCGAATGGTGTTCTCCCAGAAGAGGAAGAACACCTTAACCTGAAGATTGTGGGCGTTCCTTTCGTAAGTCTCATTTTAGTTCTCGCACCACTTCACCAACCAAAGGTGCAACCAAGCAAGTGGAGGGACCGCCGGTTGAGGTGACAGTGATCCCTTCCTCCCTTGAGGCTTCCTTTACTGCCACCGCCATTGATGCTCTGGAGGATACTCTTGCTTCTGACCCAGCAGTTCTTCCAACTAACTTATCAAATGCTGAAACTGACTCCCAAGCCGACCAACCTAATAAAGTAGCTTAGTTTTTTTTTCTTTTTGTAATACTCTTAACTGATTAATGGAATTTACATTTGCAATTCTAAATATTCTCTTCATTTGGCTCTGCCTTTTTTAATTTTCAAAACTTGGTATCTCGTGTGCCCTTTAATCATATTCTAAACTTGTATTTCTTACTTATTTCTTACCAATATTGACTTAATAATTTGAATCTGGCTAATTGACAACTTAAGTTGACTACCCTTGATGTGTTAATTTTACCCTTTCAATGCCGTAGGACTTGCACCTCTCACTAGTGATTTTCCCATCGGCTTTGAACTGTTTGGGACTGCGAAAAATATATGTACTTGCTGAACTGTAGGCTCTCGCATTCTGGTGCGTTTTAATTACTTAACCTTTCTATAATCACTTATGTCATATACTTGTTTGAGTATCGTGTAGCCTTTGATGGCTCGAGATCCTATTTTATTTTTTGTCCAGTTGAGACCATAATTGGGACTCACTCAAACTGAGGTCGAGTAATAAGCTATCATTCGGACACTGTGTGGCTTAGATTCGCGCTTTGGTATGAAATTGTCTTGAGATGATGCAACGTGGTCATCCGAGAACCCATTTTGCTTTTTTACTTTCTGAGGTTGTGCTTAAGGCTTGTTTGAGCTAAGGATAATATTACCTCGGGTAAAATAGAAAGCTAAGCGCCTGGGAACCGTGTCACCCATTTTGGGCTTTGAGAGGAGATTACCCTGAGACGTTTGATAAGATCATCTGAGAACCTCTTTTGCTTATGCTCTCTGAGATCATGCTCAAGGCTCATTGAGCTAATGATAATATTATCTCGAGAAAAATAGAAAGCTGAATGCTTGGGAATCGTGTCACCCATGTTTAAGCTTCAGGAGGAGATTACCTCAGGACGTTTGATGAGACCATTCAAGAACCTATTTTGTTCATGCTCTCTGAGATTGTGCTCAGAACTCACTAAGCTGAGGATAATATTACCTCGGGAAAAATAGAAACCTGAATGCTTGGGAACAGTGTCATCCATGTCTGGGCTTCAAGAAGAGATTATCCCGAGATGTTTGTTAATCATGAGTTTAAGCTCTATCTATTGGCTGACTTCAAAAGTGAAAAATAAAAAATAATTTTATTAACTTCTAAAGGAATTTGTTACAAAAATTTTTGATGCTTCTAAGGGTAATACAACTTCAGGCGTTCAACATTCCAAGGCTTTCGAACTCGATTTCTGTTGGGGGATTCTAGTTTATAAACTCTGGGTCTGAAGACTTGAGTGACTTTGTAAGGTCCTTCCCAGTTTGCACCTATAACTCCTTCTCCCAAAACCTTAATGTTCAGGGTCACTTATCTTAGGACCCAATCTCCTAGCTGAAAAGAGCAGTGCCAAACCTTTTGGTTGTAATATGTCACTACCCTTTATTGATGAGCTACAGTCTTTATCACGGCCAATTCTATTTTTTCTTCCAACAAATCTAATTCCAAACATAAGCTCTCATCATTGGACTTCTCATCATAATTATTAACCTAAAAAGTTGGTATGCTTACTTTTATTAGAATCATCGCCTCACATCTGAAAGCTAGATTATAAGGAGTTTCTTTTGTGACGACCTTGGGTGGGATCGATACGCCCAAAAATCCTCAGGAAGTTTGTCAATCCAAACACCTTTGTGCTCCTTGAGCTTCTTTTTTAGGGCCTTTTTGATGACCTTATTGGCCGCCTCTACTTGTCCATTGGCTTTAGGGTGAGCTAAAGTTGCGAATCTGAGGTCAATTGCAAAATTTGAGTAGAACTCCCTAAAGCTTGCGTTGTCAAACTACTTTCCGTTATCTGTAATAAGCACTTGAGGTATTCCAAACCTATAGATGATGTTGTGCTTGACAAACGTCGTGACTTTTTTCTCTGTGATAGCTGCCAAGGATTTAGCTTCTATCCACTTTGTGAAATAGTCGATAGCTACTTCAGCATACTTTGTGTTTGCACTAGTTTGCGGTACAAGTCTAATGAGATTGAGCCTCCACTAGGAAAAGGGCCAAGAACTCGCCAAAAGAGTCAACTTCTTTAGAGGTTGTCTTGGAATGCAATCGTGCACTTGACACTCATGACACGTTTTAGCTAGTTGAGCTGCATCTCGAGAGAGCATTGGCCAGTAATACCCTTGCCTCAATATTTTGTGGGTTATAGCTCGGGCTCCCCTGTGTCCACCACATATTCCTCGATGGATCTCATCTAGAGTCCGAGTTGCCTCCTCAAGTCTCAAGAATTTTAAGTAGGGAATACTGTATTCCCATTTGTATAACTCTCCATCAATGATGGTATACCTTGCCGACCTGTTTTTAACTTTTCTTGTCTGCTCTTTATCCTTTGGAAGCTTGCTGTCTTAAATATAAGACCTTATCTCATCGATCCAGCAATGATGTGGAACTAATTGAGATACATAATATGGGTGGCCTTCATCTTTTGTGCTTCTTTGTTCCAATATTTCTATCTGAACTGAGGCAGGAATGCTTCCTTTAAAAGTAGAGGCTAGTTTCACTAGCATGTCTGCCTTTAAGTTCTCAGCTCTCAGAATCTGTTTAATTCTAACAATCTTTAACGCGCTCAGTATTTACTTGGCTTTTTCCAAGTATGCTTGTATGTTACCTTCGCGCACTTAGAACTAGCCATCTAGCTGGTTGGCCCCTAATTGAGAATAACAGTGAATGTTGGGCCCTATGATTCTTAAAGCCAAAGCTATCGTGACCCCTGCAATCAACGCTCCATACTCTGCCTCATTATTGGTAACCTTAAAACCAAACTTTAAGGAATAAAATACCTTAATCCCTTCTGAACTTATGAAGACCAACTAACTCCTCCTCCTTAAGTGTTCGAAGCTCTATCAATGAAGAGACTCCAAATCACCGCTTCTTCGTTTGGGGTGATTGGATCTTCTTAGTCAGAAGGCTGTCCTGAGATCTGATGGACAAGCAGGTGCAGACATCGATCTTTTACTGACAAAATCTGCTAAAGCTTCACCCTTTATCACTTTTCTAGGCCTGTAAGTGATGTCATACTTACTGAGTTCAACAAACCATTTAATCAGCCGACCTGAGAGGTCTGGCCAATGCAAGATCAGTCTTAACGATTAGTCTGTTAACACCACAACTTGCTAAGCTTGGTAATAAGTTCTAAGCTTTCGGGCTGCCACCACCAACGCTAGTGCTAACTTCTCTAGAGGTGAGTATATCGTCTCGGTGTCCAACAATGCCTTGCTAGTGTAATAGATGGGGTGGTGAATTTTCTCGGCATCTTCCTTTACTAAGACTAAGCTTACTAAATGATCACTCACCGCAAGGTATAGGTATAGCGTGTCCCCAGTCTCGAGCCTCTTTAAATGAGGTGGGGACGCAAGATACTACTTTAATTCTTAAAAGCTGCGTTCACATTCCTCCGTCCATTCAATCTTTTTACCTTTCTTCATGATCTAAAAGAAAGGGAAACACTTATCGGTAGCTTTGGATAGAAACCTGCTCAGCGCTACTAGTCGTCTTGTCAAACTTTAGAGCTCTTTGAGATTGAACGGGGATTTCAAATCCAATATAGCCTTAGTCTTCTGTGGATTAGGTTCGATACCCCGTTCACTGACCATATATCCGAGGAACTTCCCAGTATGAACTTCGAATGTACAGTTATCAATATTAAACTTCATTTTGTACTTGCTTAATTAGGAGAAGATTTCTTCCAAATGTTTGGGGTGGTCTCAGACTTTTTGAGACTTGGTAATCATATCGTCCACATATACCTCTATAGTCTTGCTTATTAGTGGTTTGAAGACCCTGTTGACTAACCTTTGGAAGGTAGCTCAATCATTTTTCAACCCGAAGGGCATTACTATATAGTAGTATAATCCTTGGTCGGTAACAAATGTTGTCTTCTCCTTGTTTAACTCATGCATTCTGATCTGATTATATCCTGAGAATACTTCCATAAAGCTTAATAGTTCATGGCCAATTGTTGAATCCACTAATTGATCGATCCGAGGAAGGGAAAAACTATCTTGAGGACAAACTTTATTCAAATCTATAAAGTCCACACACATTCTCCGCTTCCCATTAGCCTTCTTGACCATTACTATGTTTGATACCCATTCTGGGTAGTGCGCTTCCCTAATGAATTTTGCTTTCAACAGCTTATCGATCTTGGCATATAGCACTTCTCTTCTTTTTTCATTGAATGATCTCATTTTCTACTTCACTAGTTTATGTTGGGGATCGGTAGCAAGTTGGTGAGAGATTACTAGCGAGTCGATACCCGACATGTCTTTATGAGACCATCCAAACACATCTGCGTGTTTCTTTAGAATGTCCTTAAGTTCGAACTTTAGTTCTTTTAGGAGTTGGGCACCATTTTTTACCGTTCTCTGAGGCAACTTCTTATTCAAAATGATAGACTCGAGCTCTACTGTCGACGCTAAGGTCAATGGTTTGTTACCTTGCTCCAATCTCCTAATAGTCAGCTTATCCTGTGAATTGCCTTCATTCATTTCTAAAACTTCTCTCCACGGGCGTTTTGATAGGCAGTATGAGCCTTTAGAAGAAACCGCAAAACATGACCGAGCTTCCTTTTGGTTTTCCTTGACAATTCCGATCCCCTCTCTTACTTAAAATTTCAATTTCAGATAATGTATGCTCTCTACTGCCTTCGTGGTTTTGAGGAAAGGTCTCCTAAGAATCAAAGTGTAGGGCATTTTGAGGTCAACCACTTGAAACTCTACTATTGTAGTCTTTTAGTAAGGCCTTTCCCCCATGGTGATGGGTAGCTGTACTATTCCCATGAGGTAAACACATGATTCTCCAAATTTATGGAGAGCAGTCTCGGCAAGCTGGAGTCTCAGATCTTCGATTCTCAAAGAATCCAAAGTTTTTTTGAAGATAATATCAGCCAAACTTCCTGTGTCCTCCAAAATTCGGCTGACTCGAGATGTTCCCACTGTTAGGGTTACTACTAAAGCATCATCATGTGGGTAATACACTCTCACTTCGTCCTCATCTGTGAACATGATAGGCACCAAGACGAGTTTTTGTTTCTTCTCGGCTCTGACGTTCATAATATGGATGCCCAACTAGGTGTTGGGTAAAGAGTATCTAGAGTAATTCTTTCTAGATTTGTTTGAATTCCCATCAAATGTTGCTCCACCTGAGATCACCATAGTGCTTTCTTCTAACCTCGATTCACTCTCAATTTCCTGATCTGAGACTTTAGCTCCATCTCCCTCTCCAGCTACTAAGTCTTGTAAATAATTGTTTCAGATCAATATTTTCACTTGACTTTTGAGGTCAAAACACTCGTTTTTCAGATGTCCGGCGCTTTAGTGGAACTCGCAAAACTTATTCTTGGCTTTTCCCACTAGTTTGGTCCTTAGTGGGTGGGGTTCCACCAGTATAGTTCCTCGTCTTGTAATCTTCTTCCAAACCTGTAAGAGTGAGGCTTTCAAAAGAGTGAATGCTTGATTTCCATGAACATAAGTTACTCCACTTGTGTTGTCTCTCGCAGATGAGCAGTACCCTTTTGAATAAAAGTTATCTCTTCTTCATATTGTCTCATTTCGACTTTGACCTTTTCTACTCTTTCTATTAAGATCACAGAAGCTTCTCCTGTCATCATATCTTCTTCTTGGATCGATTCTGGGATTTTGAGCCTCTTTAGGAGATCGTGGTTCGAAGATTTTTTCTTCCCTTATCTTGAAAGCTATTTAATCTTCAATCTCGATCTCATTTAACAACTTCTTTCTAGCTGTTTCATAGGTGGTAACGGAGGGTTTCCTCACAACGTACCATTCTCGGTCCCTCGCAAACCCTTCTTAAGACCTTTTAAAGCTAATGAGTGATGATAAGCCCTAATTCCATCACTTCATTAGGATATCTTTTGATGAAGCTCTTAAGGCTTTTATTCTCTCCTTGCTTCATGAGCAGCAGTGAACTCAGAGTCTTGAGGTTGATGGTAGCGCCTCTGAATCCATCAACAAAAACTCTGTATAACTGTACAAAGCTACTGATAATGCCAAGTGTCAGACTGGTGAACCACTTTCTCGCTTGTCCCTCTAAAGTTAATGAAAATAGGCAACGCATTTGAGACTCATCTAACCCCTGGATTAATATCATTTCTCTAAAAAGATCCATGTGCAGTAATGGGTCGGTCTTGCTTATAAAAGGGTTGATTTAGGGCATCTTGAATTTTCGGAGAAGAACAAAGTCCAGTACTTTTCGGGAAAAATGAGATTTTGAGTATAAACCCATATTTAGTGAAACATGGCCCCTATTTTGCCTCTCCCTTTTCTTCTGGTTCTCTAACTCTTCAACTAGCTTTCGAACATGGACTTCTAAGTTTCCAACTCGATCGTTATCTTCCCTAGATCTCTTCTTTTGGGACAAACTTTATATAGAGCCTTTCCTTTGCCATTTTTGATCTAAAAACACTTTTATATCCTCATAGCCGGGACCATAACCCAATCCCCTTTTATGAATTATCGCCAAATCGTCAGGTGAATATTCAAACATTTGCAACGGCTTGTCATAGAGCCTATCGGCATCATCATCGCCTTGAGGCTCTTTGAAGGGAAAGCCAAAATTCTTCCCTTTTCTCTTCTCTGCAGTAGTGTATTTTCTCCTAGTAGTGTCTCGGCGATGCTCTATCAGACGATTTATGTCTGTTGCATCCAGTACAGTACTTTCAATAGTTTCAACTGGTTTGGGCATCTTTAACGCTAAAGAACTAGCTTGGATCATCTTTCTCATTCGTGCTACTTCCTCAGCTAAAACTTGAATCTGCCTATCGTTTTCCTCATGTTGCTTTTCATTCTCTACCAACTTTTTGGTCAACCAGGTTGTTTCCACCGTTTTCAGACAAGGGAAAAATTGGTGCTACGACAAAGCTTCTGAATCACGGTTTAATCCTCTAATGGTGGCGGCTGATCACCAATTTCTTGATTTAACAGCCGTATGGTCATCCACAACATTGTCATGAGGATTCCCCCTTTTCGTTGCTCTGTTCCTTGTCATATTCGTTAGCGAAGTTGCCATGTTTTCCTTCTTGTGGTTGTTTTTGACTTTTTGTTCAGAATTTTCCCACAATCAGAGCCAGATGTTGATGCAATAAAATTTTCTTTTGTGGTGATCCCGTGCACCAGTAACAGTTATCCTTCTTCTTCAAATACAAACTCGTATTACCTGCAACCATAATTGGGAGCTATGGGGGTGAAAAGTCAATTGTCCGACGAAAACCCCTCCAATGCTTAAGCCAGGGTTTTGCTTATAAATATTCGTAGAAGAAAAGGATAAAAGAGAATTATAGTATTTTTCACCAAAGTTCCAGTAGTCGTACCTGGTTATCTCCTGAATATGGTAAAACACTGTGGAATCTGGTAACCTGAATCCCATTGTGCGAGAATTACGGAGATTTCATAGGTTAAGCATCGGTATCCAAATTCGATGGGATTGTATTTCTAGGATTTTTATAATGTAAGAAACTTAATTTGGTAAGAATCCTTATTATAGAATAATCTAGGAACATGTGGGAAAGAGATGAATCCTTCACTAATACGTAACTATAGAAAGGCCTCAAAAATCTTTGCTTAGGAATGGTTATCCTTCTAAGATGAGCTTTAGTGCTGTTTATCCAAGACCTTTATAAACTTTGACAGAGACCTTTGTAAATTGTGATTGAGACCTTTTGTAATACCTCAAAATTTAAACTAAGGGCATTTTAGTCATTTTATATATCAGAGGTAATTTGGTTATTTTATAAATTTATGTCGAGGTGTTAAAAACTGAGCTACTAACTCTCTATTAATATTTAATTAGTTATTGAGAGTGATTTGATAACAATTTGTTAAGTTTCGAAAATTTTCTTTTAAAATTTTATTCGCGCACCCGAACTTCAAACAAAAACTAGCGTTGATTGAAAAATTCGATTGATAAACGGTATATTTCTACTAGAAGAAGACTCGACAATGATCGATATGAATTAAATTTGAGTCAAATCTAAAATCAAATGAGAGAGAATCAAAGCCTGGAACATAGGAAAAACTATAAATGACATATTTACCCTTTTCTTGCTTAATTCTTTTATAAAAATTTTAGGGGCAAATTAGTAATTTAATGAAATTTTAATCTCCATTTAAGCCAGACAAAAACCAGACCTAGACACTTTCTCTTCTTCCCATAGCTGTTTTATTTTAAGTTCAATTTTGATTTTTTTTTAATTTATCCCAAATTACTCGATTTCTAATTGATTAAACTTTCGTTTCTTACTGCAAATCACACATACATGACACGAGCTATACTATAGGAGTTTCGTTTGAGCGATTCAGTTAACAATTGAGCCGAAAAGAGAATAGTACTATTATTCACAAATTAAGAATTTCTGAAATTACTTGCAATTTAGACGTCTTAGGGTTAAATTGACCCCTCGGTATGATTTCTAGTTTCGTTATTATCGTATTTATGCATTTTTCGATAATTCACTGCTCATAATGGGTTACTGTTTATGCCAAAAATTACTATTTATGCTAGAAAATACTGTTCATGATAGAATTACTATTTATTATAGACAATTTTAGTAGATTATACTTGTAAGGCTATGATTAAACCGATTAGTTGTTAGATCAAGTGAAATTAAATTTTTTCAGAAAATATAAATAATAACAGTATCGTTGCGTTCGATTTAGATTTTAAAATAATGTGTTATCGTACAGAATTGGTTAGTAATAGTAAATTAAATATAATCGACACTTCGATTATTAATCGTTAGATTTGGATTGTAAAAGAAAATAGAATTCAAAAAAGGGGAAAAACCTTATTGTACATCAATAACGTAGTTAAATTTTAAGCATATATACTTCAATTATTATGTTAACAATTAATATAAATGTGTTACAAATACGCTAAGGGAGTGACCATCCAGCCCTCAGTGATCGAGCTTCTATTCAATTCTTGGTGACACTTGTGAGTGGATTTTTACATGTTTTTCATTTTTTTAATTTTTTTATAAAACTTAATGTTTTCTGAAAGAAGAAATAATTTATATATAAATTGATTTACAATTTGTTTTATATGAAAAATGATATTTGCTTTGAGCTACATTTGCATATTGTTGAGAATGATTTGTTGAGATATTGTTTTGAGGCTAGGAGGAGGCCATTGTGTTTTGAATTATATTTTATTTCTGTTTTCTGTATTTATGACTGTATACTAGCCATTATTTTAATTTTTACTTAACCTTAGCCGAGAGACATAAGGGGGAGAGTTTATGTGCTTTGAAAGTACATTCTAATTTGTGTTATGTAAAGGTACCGGTACATGTGAGAAGTAGGGGGCGAAGAGCGGTCTGATATCTGATCCGAAATCTGTACACATCACTGCATATTATTTTGTTTTTATTTGACTATTTAAAATTTTAATTCTGAAAATTATTATAATATGCAGTAGATGTCCAGTTAATATGATTTCTGTCTGAAATTGATTGTAAGTTTAAACATATGTTATGTCAAAACTAAATTTATTTAAAATTTTCATTTCAGTATCCACTCACTGAGTTTTTTCCAAAATTCACCCCACCACAGTTTCCCATGAGTGTAGGATTTTCTTTCTAGGTGAAGATTCTAGGAGATATTCATGAAGAGTATTAGGATTCCAAATTCTCTATGCAGTCACCTAGGAGTTCGTGTTGTGGTATGTTTTGTACATTGGGCATGACGCCTAATTATGTATACACATTATGAGTGTGTTTTCTGTATATTTTGTGCATATTGATATGTGTGCATATATTATTTTATTTTTAAGTATCCTGATTTATGTCTAGAATTATATTGATGGGCATGGAGCCCTTAGTATGTGTGTGAGTCATGCATATAATTAGTAGTTCTCTACATTATAGTTTACATGTACAGGTTTTTGTTCGAGGCTTATAAGGGTAGGATATCCCTACCTCTATGCCATCACGATACCGATTTACCGGTATGTGACACCTTTGTAAGCTGTGGCCAAGATTCTTATAAGCTATGGCCGAGGTTTTTGTGGTACATCCTTGGGACAAGGTTCGATCCGAGCCTCATAGTGATTCTGAGAGGTTTGGACTTCGTACCACTTGGATAGCTATCCTTGGGTAGCAGTTGATCTTGGAACATCATTCATCTCTGCCTGTAAGACCGTTTCGGGCCTTCACTCTTTGGGCCTAACGCATATTGGACTATACTCAACAGAAATAATAATAAAATATTAACAAAAGCACCTATCATTTGTTGCTAAATGTAACATTACTCCATTTTATAAATATTAACAAACTTGTATATAAAATTGTGTCTATTTCACCATAAAAATATTTAATGTTTGCATTTTGTTAAAAATTATACGAGCATTAGTCAGTAAAATTGTTAAAAGACAAAAGTTCATTTAATTTTTTAACTCTTAGTTAAAGAGTTGACCAAATTTTTTTGTATTAACTGGTGTTTTTACAAAATCAAAATTAAAATAAAAATAGTATTTTTAATTATTATATTTCAAATATGAGAACGCATTTAGTATCATATTATGAAAATTGTATTGTGAAAATGAGAGTTTGATCTGGGTGAAAGAGTTTGATTTGGGTGAGAGGAGTGTTTTATAATATGTTTTGTAAAATAGATAAAAATATTTTTAAACTGTTTTATGATTTTAGGTTATAAATATATAATTTGTATTTTCTGTTTTATGGATTTAATTTTAACAAAACAATAAAAAACATGTTTTACATCTAAATTTATAAAATGAAAATAAAAACAATGGTCGAAAATAATACCGAACAGACCCTTATGTATTCTAATTTTTTCTTAAGATTGTATCTTCAAAATTCCAGGGATACAAACACTTCTTTTCATGTAATTCAGTGATGAAATTGTAACTTTTGAATTCAACACTTCTTTTCGTGTAATTCATTGATGAAACTATAACTTCTAAATTCAACACTTCTTTTCATGTAATTCAGTGATGAAATTGTAACTTCTGAATTCATAACGAGACAAATCACTCTTACCTCCGGTAATAGGAAAATCAATAAATCTAGAATTTTTAAACATATAATTACAAAGATTAAAGTTGATTGACATCACAAATTCATAAAATTTAAATATGTTATTTAATATTTCATTTAATTCGTAAAGGATACTTTCTATATGCAACACAATTCTTAACTTTTCTTATGCTCTCCATGTGAGATTTAGTAGTGAAGAAAAAGGGTTTTTGAAATTTGGGAAACTTTATTTGCCGTATGAGAAGTGTAAAAACAATAATATATAATAAAAGGGTATATTTTCGTTATTGTTAAATAGGGATGACAATTTTACCTGCAAATTCGTTACTATCCGACTCTCATAAGACAGATTTGGTATGCCTCTTAGTGGGTTTAGGACAGATTTGGGATAACAAATTAAAATTTGTAGTGGGTATGAGACGGATATGGGTACGAATAGATATTCGTGGATATCTGCGGCGGGTATCCATAAATATATAATTTTTTAATTTGAAAATACTAAAATGATATCATTTTAATGTAAATGTTAAAAAAAATATATCCAAAATGACATTGTTTTAATGTTATAATAAAAATTATTTTTTATTTTATCTTTAAATTTACATAATTATTCTTAATATAGAAAAAAGTAAGTCAAAACATTAAAATAATTTAATTAAGTTGTATTTAGAATTAATTATGTATGAATTTATAAAATAATTATATATTTTGTTATGAAATTATTATTATCAATTTTATTTTTTGTTGTATGTACTTAATATTTTATGTGAATGATATATTTTATTTTGAATTATTGCCCACTAAAAATCTGCTAAAAACTTGCGAATATTCGCACGAGTTTAGTAAATGTTAAGTACTTATTTAAGTGAGTTTGGTAATAAAATATCAAACCTGCTATAAGTTTGGTACGTATTTGGTATTCAATTTTTTTAGCGGATGTGAATGTGGATTTAGAGGTATCTATCCCAAATATTTAAAATATATTTAAAAAAAACTAGATGATAAAAATCATCAAAAGATTAAAAAAAATTAAATTTTTAGAGAATTTAAATTAAAAATATTTTAAAAAACCAGATGATAAAATTCAATCTACTTAAAATTTAAGTGCATATATATGTCACAAGAATAATATTTAAATTTGTTAATATTAACCAAATCTTATTATAAAAGGTGGTATACCAACATTATGATATTATTCATTTCTTTTTGGGCTTTAATTTTTTACTAAAAGTACATGTGATAGATTTTACATTGTGTGAAATTACTAATTACCCTATGTCACTATCTAATAGATGAAAGTCATATTATCACTTGGAATAAAAATTCAGATACAACTTTTATATATATATATATATATATATATGTATATAGTTCATGTCTCTTTTTTATGATCCAATAATTTCATTTCTCACTTGAATGTA
>JAXCLQ010040157.1:0-34326 GCA_035584115.1 Cedrela odorata | reverse complement strand
TATATATATATATATATATGTATATAGTTCATGTCTCTTTTTTATGATCCAATAATTTCATTTCTCACTTGAATGTACAACAATTTTATTTCCTAAGAAATTAATCAACCCATTACTAGGGAAGAAAAGAAAAAATAGAGCTCATTCCTTCTTACATACTAAATCATTAATCATATTCTAACATCGTGGTTAGATTTCAATCTTGAACAGACTAAAGAGGGAAGGTTGTTTAAATTGAGACAACATATTTGCTCCACAACTTTGATGAAATAACACATTTAGACATAATTTACTCAATTTTAATAATTTATCCATGCCATTATTAATCATTGCCCACCATTAAGCAAATGAAGGCTAAAATAATCCTTACACAGTGAACAATAATTCCGTCCTTATGTTTTAATTTTTTTAATCAATTTTTTTTAATTTGATTTTTTTAGCAAATTCATCCCTAATAAATGGTAAAAAAATATCAGATAAAAAACTTAACTGGTATGTAATTAAAGAAAAACACCAAACACAAACTAGATATCATTACTATATAATGATGTATACATATGCGTGGACCATAGAGTTATAGCAAATTCGTCCTCAAAATTTCTTCTATCCAGGTGAAAGGGATTGTTTGTTAGGACCATTCCCAAAGTAAATATCTCCAGAGAAACCATCTCATTTTTAGCAGTTTATAAATATATATTTTATAGAAAGATTCTACCATGAAGATGTTAGATGGAAAAGTATTGGTAAATTACTACAGATTGCGAGACACTAAGCTATAAAGATGAATATCAATATTATATACCTCTATTGGTAGTTTTTTAATCTTTACTTTCATATAAAAAACAATTTTGTTGGGGAAATGGCTTGAGACATGGATGAAGCCCAATGAGCTTTAGGCTAGTAAAAGGGCAATACAGTGCCCAAGCTAAAGTTTTGCAAAAAATAAGTGAAATCCAAGGTTAATTCGAGTCCAGAGGATCATGACCGCAGAATGGCAAGGACCTCGGGTATAGAAAAATCTAAGACCTCCTAAGTTCAATAAAAGGTCTTAAGCTCCTACATGGAATTCTAAAATCTCTTTTGACTACAAGGGCGTCAGGTGCAACATAGTAAATGTCTCAGGTGAAAGATTTCCAAGACCTCTCAATAGTTATGTATCACCAAAAGATTCAAGTTATTTCTGGACATTTCCATAATAAAGATCCATGGCCTAGTAGATGTATTCTATAAATAGAGCTTAAGATCTTGCAATTTTCGGAATATTGATGCTTATAAAGCTAAGTTTCTACGATCTTTAGAATTTGAATACGTTCAAAATTATGATTTCCAGATTCTGTAGAATGCTATTAATTTTGAGAGACTGAGGAAGAAGTAACATATAAAAGGTAACCAAGGGTAACCAAGTACGCACGTTGCATTAACTCACACTAAGCTACAGACACTAAAGCATATGACATATTTTTGGCTTCCATTATCTGCTTTCTCTCTAAAATATATAAAAGCAAAACCCTAACTTAAGCATCAGAGGGCTTTTGTCGAACCACCTGCTTTACTCTTTTAGATCTTTCTGTAATTTCAGGTGAAACGACATCATAGTACACGAAGAAGACTATTAATGGTGCACAGAGCTCATAAAAATGATTTTTACTACACGAAAACCTTAGACTATCAGCTATAGAGCCAATGAAAAAATTAGAATCTGTTATCCTGAATAAAGAAACTTCACAAAAAATAGTTAAAATCGATTTTCATCTCCCTGAGGACTAAAAGGTGATACTCAAGGACATTTTGAGACGATACATGAATGTGTTCGCGTGGACACATAAAGAGATGCCAGGAATTAATCCTCTAGTAATCTCTCATTGGCTAACGTTTGATCTCAAGTTTAAACCTGTGAAGTAGAAGAAGTGATTGTTCAATATAGAACGTAAGGAAGCAGTGCATATCAAAGTAGAAAAGTTGATGAGAACAAGATTCATCGAAGAAGTCTATTATCCAAAATGGGTGTCCAACACAGTCTTGGTAAAGAAGTCCAACGAAAAATGAAGAATGTGTGTGGACTTTACGGACCTGAACATAACTTGTCCAAAAGACAACTTTCCACTCCCCATAATTGACCAGTTATTGAACTCGACAATGGGATATAAACTGTTAAGCTTCATAGATGTATTCTCGGGGTACAATTAAATTAGGATGCACGAGTCAAATCAAGGAAAAATCGCATTCGTAACTAACCAAGGGTTGTATTGATATAAAGTAATGCTTTTCGAACTAAAGAATGCGGGAGTTACATCCCAAAGACTGGTGAATCGGGTTTTCAAGCCCTTGATAGGGTCAACTATAGAAGTTTATGTCGACGACATAATTACCAAATCATTGAGAGCTCATGGCAATCTGAAGCATTTAAAAGATACCTTATCTTATCTAAAGAAGTACTACATGAAATTGAATCTCAAGAAATGCACATTTAAAGTCCAGGCTAGGAAGGTCTTGAGATATATGGTCAGTAAGAGTGGTATTAAGGCCAATCTGCAAATGACAAAAGCAATAATATTAGAGCTCAAGTCACTTACCATACTCAAAGAATTGCAAACCTAGACAAGGAGGCTAGTTGCACTGAGCAGATTCCTATCCAAAGCAACAGACAAGCATTTCTTGTTCTTCTAAATCATAAAGAAGGGAAAGAATTTTGATTGGACAGAAGAATTCAAAAATAACTTTTGGGAGCTGAAGTAGTATTTGTTGGTAAGCGACCATCTTGTAAGCTCAGTCGTTGTAAAAGAATACTCTAAGAAGATTTATAAACCTATCTACTACACCAGCAAGGCATTGCTGGAAGCTGAGACGAGATACTCTCCCCTTGAGAAATTAGCACTGACGTCAGTGGTAGCAGCGAGAAAGTTACGACTTTATTTTTAAACACATTAAGTGGTTGTCTTGACGAACCTGCCTTTGAGACAAATTCTCCAATGGTTTGATAATTTTGACTGACTTATAAATGGTCAATTGAGCTCAGTGAATACGACATCTGCTATAAGCTTAGAAATGTCATAAAAGGGCAAGCTCTAGCAGACTTTGTAACAGAGAGCTCAATATCCAAACATCTCCTTATCCACTAAATTACAGAGGACCTCTCAAGTCGAGTATAAAAGAATCCACATGTGCCAAACGTAGTCGAGCCGGTCTGAAATCTTTTCATCGACGAAGCTTCAAATGAGCAAAGAGAAGGAGTCAAAGTTATTTTGGTAAGCCCAAATGGAATCAAAGTAATATATTCATTAAAATTCAACTTTAAGGTCATAAATAATGAAGAAGAATATGAGGCTCTAATTATAGGAATCAATCTGGCTCGAACTTTAGGGATCACAAGCATAGACATTCACTGTGACTCCCAACCCATAGTGAGTCAGATCAGTGAACAATTCTAGGCCCTTGAGAGCAACATGCAAACTTACTTAAATAAAGCAAAGCAGTTCTTAGGTACACCGTTATTGATGGGGAATTATACAAACATGGTTTTAGTATTCCTTATTTGTGATAGCTAAAACCTAAAGAGGCTGTACGGATTCTGGATGAAATTCATCATGGAGTATGAGGCGAATATGAGGAACACATTTTATGGCACACAAGGCCTTAAGGCAAGGGTATTACTGGCCTACACTCTCACAAGATGCAGCTCAGGTTGTGAAAACTTGTCACGAGTGTCAAGAACATGGTAATGTATTAAGGTAGCCCCACGAGAAGCTGACATCCTTGACAAGCCCTTGGCTGTTTTTCTAATGAGGATTAGACCTCATTGGCCTCATGCCCCCCGCTAAGCCTAACACAAAGTATGTAATAGTGGCCATTAATTACTTCACCAAATGGGTGAAAGCCGAACTATTGGATAGCATCATCGAGAAGAAGGTCAGGACTATCAGTTTGAAATACCTTAAGTGCTAATTGTAAATAACAAAAAGAAATTTGACAACTCAAATTTTAGAAATTTCTGTGCAGATTTCTCAATTAATATCAAGTTTGTGACACCTACTTATCCAAAGGTTAATGAACAAGTGTAAGTTGCGAATAAAGTAATTAAGAAAGCACTCAAAAAAAGTTCAAAGAACACAAAGGTGTATGGATTGATAAGCTCCTCGAGGTCTTTTGGGCCAACAGAATAACCCCGAAGGTAGCCACCGGAGAAACTCCTTATTGTCCAGCCTTTGCATGTGAAATAATGATTCCAATCAAGGTTGACGTACTATTTTTTTTAGTCAGGAACTATGATAAGGCAAGTAATGACCAAAGTATACATTTCAAACTGGACCTGCTTGAAGAAAAGAAGGATCAGGTGATGATGAAGGTAGCAGCCTATTAACAAAGAGTGGTCAGGTACTACAATAAGAATGTTCGGCACCATACCTTCCAAATCAAAAACTGGTTCTTAAAACAGGTCACCTTAAGCACTAGAGTGCCAAGAGAAGGTACAACCAGGGCTAATTAGGAAACATCTTATAAGGTCACCTAAATTCTGAGACTTGAAGTCAACAAGTTAGAATCTTTAGATGAAAAAGGGTTAAAAACCCGTGGAATGCAGAATAGCTAAAGTTGTATTACCCTTGAAGATTTTCAAAGATTTGTAAAACTTTTTTCCTAAAAATAAATAAATTTATTATTTTTTGACATCAGCAAGACTCTTAATAATACAGATACACTAATGAATGGGTGATCCTCAAGTTAAGGGATAAAAGAAGCTTACAAGCCTAGGGTAATATTATTCACAATTTAAAAAAACCCTGAGCTCGGCCTCAGGACGTAAAAGAATGGAATTGTTCCCAGATATTTGAATCTCATTCATCTCAGGGTAATACTATCCATAACTCAAATAAATTATGAACTTGACCTCATAATGTACAACAGCGAAATGGTTCCTAAATGATAATGTTTCATCTTCATCTCAAGGTAATACTATCCATAGCTCGAATAAGTTCTAAGCATGACTTCAGGACATACAAGAGCGAAATGATTCCTAGATAATCACGTTCCATCTTCATCTCAGGGCAATGTTAAAGATATATCCTAAAGCCAATCGTGCCATATAATTCAGGGATATCATTCATTATATATAAATATATTTCTGAAATTAATTGTAAAGTTGTTTACAATTAATAAAATGGCATTTATATCATTTTGTATTTATAATAGCTTAATTAATAAATAATGTAAATTGAGATCTCGTGATGTATTACAATGTCAAGACTCTATCTGTAAAGAGTTATAGATATAGGTGCAGAGTCTTTGATTTGAATACATCTGAATCAGTTCTCAGTTGAGGTGATGTCATATGGAAGTATGACATTGTATGACTAGCATGTTTGATGTTGCTAAGGGTTAATATTGAATGCTAATAGTTCGGTGATGAGTCTCATGTCACAAGAGTATAAACATAGGTGATAAGTTGGAGAACATGTTGCTAAACGTGATTAAATGTGATAAATTACATAGGTGATTATTCACAGTTAATGATAAGTCATACAACTATACTAGTATACCACTAGTCCTTTGATCTAAAGTGTCACCACTGCCATCTGTATTTAGCCATATCGTTCACTTGTGTATCGCACAAAGCTAGCCACGCCTGGTGAAAAAAGCTTGTTGACAATGTGTTCTTGGTGTATGAGGACAGGTGATGACCAAGATAGAATTTGCTGGCTCAGATATTGGAGCTTGAGATCCTAGGCAGAGATGTCATACATGGGAAATGAAATCTCTGGCCAGAGTACGTGTTTTTAAAAAGGTTTTTTCAAATACACGAATCCTATATATGATTTTAGTTCTTATTCTTATGATTGAGTTAGGGGTTTAACTATTCTATGACCCGCACTTGATCAAGAGTCGATAACAGAGAGACTTTATTACATACACATACGACTACATAAGGTTATCTTGAATATTGATTCATTGGGACTTTACTACATGTCTAGAGATCATGACATCTTGCTAGAGGTTGCTCATAATCATTGAGAACGTTTGTTATAAGGAGTTGTACCGAAGTGATGCGAAAGGGTTCATATCTACTCATGTCCAGCTCATAGTAAACCCAGGCGGTCACATACATAACCAGTTACTTGATGATAATGGTTATTGTCATGTACAATTATTATTAAGTTATTAATGATATTGATACCATATTTTGATCGGATGACAATTTAATTCTTTATTATAAAAAATTAATTTCCTGGCTAAGACCTACTAACACATATGTGAAAATATTTCGGTAATAATTCGTATTATATAAATATGATTTACGGTTATATAGAAACTTGGAAAATATATTTTCTTACAAGAATATTAATAAATAAATGGTTTATTTATTAATAATTAAATAATTGTTAGTTAATCAAGTGGATCATTGGTTATCAAGTGTCATGTTTACACATGATGCCATTTGTCATGTTCTTGATTACTCTTGTTCATTCATTTTGAATCAGTTGCAAAAATTAATTCTTTAATTATGATTAAAAGATATAAAAGAAAACAAAGTATCTTTTGTAATTAATATTTGAAAGTAGCACTCTTTTGATTTGTGGCCTAGTAGAATTATTCTGGAAAAAAGGCTCAAAATTCATAAATCCCCGAAATACCAATACATTTAGAATTATGGTTCCATGATCCTTCAGAGGCATAATGGCAGTAGGACAAAATGACCTATAAAATTTAAGTCAAGGGTGACCAAGTATGCACAATACAACTAATAATTTTTCACATAAAAGATAATAAGCTTAAGTTGTCAAATAACTATCATTATTTTATCTCAAAAGCAAAACCATAACTTAAGCATCGGAGGATTTTCGCTGGGCAATCAGCTTTATGCCTGACATCTTCGGTGATCTCAAGTGATATAGAAATCAAACAAAGTGAAGAAGACTATTCTGGTGCATAGAATTCTAAAGAGAAATTTTACTACATCAACATTTGCAGTCGTCTGTGGGGAAAACGAATAAAAAGATAAAACAATAGTGATTGTGAGAAAAGCCGTGGCAGCAACTTGAACCTATACAACCATGAAATTTACAACAGTGAGAGAAAACCCGAAAGAAAATTCTCTTAAAGCAACGAATGCAGCCAACCTAGATCGCAACTATCAGCAACCACCCCTAGTGATGTGAACCGTAACTCACATTCAAAAACTTCTTCTTCATACAAAAATCCTTCCAAGGGAGCTAACAAAGAAGCCGCCTAGTGGATCAAAATATTAAAGGATAGAGAAAACATATAGAAAAAGACTAATAAATCCAAAAGTTGATGAAGAAAATTGCAGAGATTAAAAAAATGCCTTATACTGATTCTTTCAGACGAAAGGTGGTTACACCATCGGAAAGAGTGGAGAGTAGCACTCCTAACATCTTATGAACCAAAAATCTTGAAGTGAATCCCTAGTAAAATACTTCTAGGAGGAGATACACTACCGCAGAAAAAGGAAAAAGAAAAGTCCCTAACCACCCTCCAAAAAGGCCCTAATACCCAAGAATAACAATACTCCTTTCAGGATTATTAACGAACCTCGCCTCGAGTCATTACACTCACCAAATAGCCCGATAACAAGCCATAAATAAAGATTAAAATACAGCTTGAGCCTAGAAGACATGAGAACATTCCTCAATCGAAAGAGACAAAAGGGGAGCAAGAGCTCTAAGTGAAGTGAATCTCGGAGAGGAGAGTACAAGGGACATGCTGAAAAAGTCAATGATATCGAAGCCTATATCTAGAGGCTAGTTAAGGATTTAAAAAATCAAAAGAAATATGACCAAAAAAGGAGTACAAAGCCGATATCCAGTTTAGGATTTCAACTTAAATCTCCCTTCTTTTATAGAATCCTAGATCTTGTTCTTCCCAAAAAGTTTAAGATGCCCTAAATAACTCTGTTCATGGGAAAAACTGATCAATCTCTCTACATAAATTTCTTTAGGGAGATGATGCTGATATAGGGACTGGATGAATCCTAGATGTGCCTTTCGTTCCCATTGAAATTAGAAAAACAAGTGAGGAAGTGGCTTAAGTCATTCATCTCTACTTACGAAATGGCTCAGAGGAAGCTGTTGGACAAAATCAAAATTGAGGATTAATTTTAAAATGAAGAAGAAAACGACAATAAGGTCATCCTCACGTGACAAAGCGCGTTTTTTGAAATCTAACAACAGGAGGAGACGAATGATAGGAGAAATTTTCACGATTTTGACAGGAAGAGAAGTCGAGAACCAGAACAAGTAAGTCAGGGGATAAGAGGGATAATGTTCCCCCAAGTGTACATTACTCTCCAGGAAGAATTGACATGAAAAAGGTGGCCCAAGTTCAAGAAGCGAGGAGGGTCACACTGTTAAACGCGCTTGTCTCTCAAATCCTTCAAAAAGTCAAAAGGTGGGTAATTTGCTGATGAAGCCTCGCCTGATAAAAACAAAACTGAGTGGGATTGCAAAGAACAAGTTTTGCAAATTTCACCAAAACACCAAGCATCTGACGGATAAGTGTTTCAGCCTCAAGGACCAGATCAAAGTCCTTGTCAGGATTAACTACCTTACAAATTTTGTGGCAAATGATGTAGAAGGAATTTTGCAAAAAAAACAAATGAGCATCAGACCATGTTAATCTCAAGCGGGTCTACATTTGCAAGAAGATCAAATAAGGTGTGAAAAAATTACTTAAAGTACTATTTGCCCAATTCTACTTCAAATGCACATGTTTAAATGTAAGAGCTAAGAAGAAGCAAAAAAATCACCTCAATCCCTGTTATGTTCACGAATGAAGATGAGGTCGGAGTGCATTATCCACATGATGTTGCCTTAGTAGTATCCCTAACAGTTGGAACAACTTAGGTCAGTCGATTACTAGTTGATACTAGAAGCTTAACTAATGAAGGAATCGAGTATCTACCCATTGGGCATGTTGCAATTGCCAATTACAATAAGAGATAAGCCTTATCAAAAAACCACAATGGCTGAGTTCCAGGTGGTAAATCTCAAAATGCCCTATATAATGATTCTTGAAAAACCCTTCCTCAGGTCTACAAGAGCGGTAGAGAATATTTATTACCTAAAACTAAAATTTAAACAGAAAAAGATATCAACATAGTCAAAGGAAGCCAAAAAGAAGCTTATCATGTTTTGTCATCGTGTTAAAAAAACTCTTATAGCATATCAAAGCATCCTTTGGAAGAAGGTTTGGAGATTAAGGATGAGAATGCAGAGTAAGAATGGATAATAGAGAACATAAGTAGAAAATTGAGTCAGGGTAGTATGCCGTCAGCAATAGAGCCTATTGAAGAATTGAAGTCTATAGTCTTAAAGGATAAGACTCCAAAAAGAACGATTAAAATTGGGTCGCATATGCCTGAAGAATAAAATGTGTTGCTCAGAGGTATCTTAAGACAACACATGGACGTATTTGCATAGACACATGAAGACATGCCAGGGATTAATCTTTGAATAATCTCTCATCGACTCATAACTAATCTCAAGTTTAAACTCATGAAGCAGAAAAAACAGATGTTTAATGCAAAAAAAGAGAAGCAATTGTGTCGAGGTAGAAAAGTTTATGAGCTAAGTTTATTAAGGAAGTACATTACCCAAAATGGGTATTAAACGTGATCATGGTAAAGAAGTCGAATGAAAAATTGGGGATATGTGTGGACTTCACAGACCTTAACAAAGCATGTCCAAAAGATAATTTTCCTCTCCCTAGAATAAACTAGCTAGTAAATTCAACGAAAGAGGAAGAAAAGTTGCAGAGCCTGATCCCTAATAAAAGAGCATTATAAACAAAAAGATTTTTTTCGACCATTTTGCCTAACGTTAATGGAGTAGAGGGTCGCTTGCGTTTTGCAGCCTTTTATATTTGGCTTGAAAAATAGTGAAAAAGTAAGAACTAAGCAAGGAATGGAATAAAAACAACGAAGAAAATGCTTATGTTTCTCGGCCTCACTTCCTTGGCAAGGATGCACTTAACAAAACCTATGCCTATAAGATTAAGAGGATCTAATAAATTCCTCTAGTCGTAGGGCTTAGCCAAAGCGGCACTAACCTTAGCCTAAGGTTGCTATAAAGAGTAGCTTTTGTTTTCTTTGTGGCTACAAAGCAAGGTAGTCTTGAATCAAATTAGAAAGGAAGGAAATGAACATGTAAAAATAAATAAAAAGGTAATAAGAAGATAAAAGAGTAACTTATAAAGCCAAATTGAGTAGGAACAGCATAGATTGCTCTCTAATTTGACAGTTGTGGCCCTTTAATCCACCAACAAATAACCATCGTGCTTCCAGTCCTTATTGAAGGTGGGTAAGTCACAAATGGGTTTCTTCTTCCCCTGTCAAGCTGTAAAGTAGTAAAAACATAAGCTTCACTTGGGATTAATCTACAAACAGAGATTTAATCTCCTACAAGGTTTGTTCAGCCTGATCGGCTTTCCTCTAGAGAACAAACATCTTTAATATTGTCCTATAAGCATTGACGTTAAGTTGGCATGGTGGGACCCTAATCGTTGAAAAGAATTAAGTAAACAATGATTAAATTAATAGGCTCCCAATTTTAAAAGCTCTTTATGAAATGTAACTCACCCCTTGGGCAAGTTATTTAGGAACCTTCCTTAGGAAGCCTGAGAAAGTTGTTATAAGGAACCATATACATCATTCTCAAATGTTCCAAGTTATTTTTGGAAAGAAAAGACTAATACAAGTCCAATTCGTGTGGACTGACATTTTCTTGGAAGACTATGAGGTCCTCATTACCAGGAACCTCGCCTATACTATCAGTTTGATAACCTCCGTCTGAGTCACCAAAGTCAACATATTTACTAAATTCATGAGGTTACCCTTAGAGGTTTTATATAAGAAATAAGGTTTTGAGACACTCTCTTTCTCGCAGTCTCATCTCTTTAACCAATATTATGTCATCACTTTCTATCAAAGTGAAGCGAGGGGAAGAAATGTTTTGGTCAAACATTTAGGGACCAAGCCTTTTACTACATGGGTTTTGAGAGTCCAATCCTACACTAGACATTTAAAAGAAGAAACGCCAACCAATTGAGCCAAAGTAAGACAAGATTAGCAAAGATCCTTATAAAGGAGTGTAAATCTCTATAAAGTCCTAAACGACATTAATGATCAATCAAAGGTATGCATCTCAATAAGTAAAGAACATTATGAAGAAAACCCAGAAACATATGAAGAAATGAACAATATAAAATAAACGCAGTTCAAATCCTAAAGATTAACATTTAAGAAAACTTCGAAAGATACAAAAAAAAAAAAAAAAAAAAGCAAGAGTAACAATTAATAACTAAAGGATCAAATACTAACCTAAATGATCAAAGCCGAATGAAGAAGCAAGTGTGAAGTAAATAAGTCGATCGGAATCACATTAAAGATGAATAATAGTTGATATTTTACAAGCTTTTCTCACTAGAATCGCAACTCTCTCTATATAAAAAAGATAATTAACAATTAAAAAGATGAGAGAGAGAACAACTTATATACCTAGTCAAGTAAAGTAGATTTGAGCCGTTAAAAAATGTTTTGGTTGAGATGATGACATGTTGAAAATATTTAGAGGTCACCAAAATAACACACTTGCATTTAATAAATATTACCATCATTTTACACGTGCTTTCAAAATTTGAAACATGTGCTCTAAATGGTTACAACTTTTTAGTGGAATTTCGTTGAATTAATGTGGATATTAAAGAAAAATTATAGTATGAGACTCTCTTCAGCAGCTTTAAATTTATTTCGAGTCAATCATTTATTGCCAGCAATCATATTTATCTTCAGGTCGTTTGGTAACCATTGATAGCACTTGATAACTAAGGATAAATCAGGTTATCTTCGTGAATCGTAATAAGCATCACGATATACCTCAACATGAAGAAATACAAACACAATTCACATATTTTTTTTTTACCAGGCATGACAACTCTTTGCAACATACTCAAGAATATGAAATACAAGCTTCATTTTAACTATAAGATAGGCTAAATAAGCTTTAAAATGGTTTCGTGTTCTCAAAAGAAAGTAGCATAAAATTAGTGCTCTCAGAAAACAAATTGTTAATGCAGCAAAAATCCTCCTTTGAATTTTGTGCACCAGCAACGATCTTCTTCTTCCTTGGATGTTTTCCAACCTGCAATCACAATGAAACCTTATGAGTAAAAGTCGGTTGTTCGGCAAAAACCCTCCGGTGCTTAAGTTAGGGTTTTACTTGTGAATATTTTTGGGAGAGAGAACTAAAGGAGAAAGAGAACATATATATGCTCTAGGATAGTTTCATCATGCGTACTTGGTAGCCATTAGTATCCTTTTATAGTCGTGAGTCTCTCAAACTTGGTAGAATTCTATAAAATCTGGAAATAATAATCCTAGTCGTATATAGATTCCAAGAATCACGGGAATTCTATTTTATAAGCATCGGCTTTCCAGAATTTGTAGATCTTGAGCCTTTTTTGTAGAGTATGTCTACTAGGCTAAGAATTCTTATTATGGAATAATTTGAAGAGAATTTAAGAAAGAAACGAATCCTTCACAGATACGTAATTGTAGTAAGGTCACGGGGAATCTTTGTTTAAGACTCCTTTGTCTATCTGAGATGAGCTCAAGTGTTGCATGTCTAAGACCTTTATAAGTTGTGGCTGAGACCTTTATAAGTTGTGGCTAAGTTCTTCATAAACTATAGCTGAGACCTTTATAAGATGGTCTTAGAATGAGGTTTTGACCTGAGATTTTTTATATGATCTTAAGAGGTCTCGACTCTTACTAGTCCTAAAATCCTTGTTATCCCTTGAATATTTCTTCTTGGATCGAGGTCAGGCCTCGGGATATTCCTCTGTACTTCATAGAACTCTGTTTTGGGCCTATGGCTCATTGGACTTCACTTAAATTTGGATTATATTCCTAATATCAAGCCCCTTAGTTTTAGTCAAATAGTGGTTATTTGGTAAAAACTGAAAGTTGTGATTTGAAAAGACATGCCCATATGTAAACTTTTAATTTTAACTCGAAATCCACAAACCTTCATCCATGCGACAACTTTCAATTAGCTTACTGGACAACATCGTTTCTGGTCCCAAAAAAGCCAGTGTAGAACCTTCTTAATGTGTTGAAGTAGTTGGTGAAAGATAAAAAAGCTGTAAAAGCCTCTTAGGCCTCTAAGGTTGAGGCTGAACCTTTGGCCCTTAAGGACATGGTTGGGACATCTGCTTCTCGAGACATTGTTGGGATTTCTAGTTCTGGCAGAGTTCTAAACCTTACTAAAGGAGTTGGGGCCCGAGGTAACATGTCACCACCTCTTGCCCTTAAATGGATAAGGGGAAACTCAAGAGGAAGGTTATTATTGTGGATGAGGATGATAGGCCAAGGCAAAAAGAAAGGGATGTCGGCTCGAAAACTGGTGGCAACATTGTCACATCTCATCTTCTCTAAAAGGACCTTCATGAAAGCAAAAGGAAGTTATTTGCCTAATTCCTTCCCTATATCAACCATCAAGTGGAGGAGATCCCATCTGTATACTCAGACGCCCTGGCGGATACTATACCTTAGGGAATTTTGTACTACTTGCTGAGGTGGCCAAACTGAGTAAGTTGACCCTCGTTCTGCTTTTCAGGGAATGAAATCTTCTTAATCTTTTCTAATATCTTGATGTTTTCTTCACAGGTCCAGCGACTACAGAGACTATCTAATTAGAGTAAAAGGTCAAGAAAATGGAGAGGAACTTGGCCATGGAGCAAACTCAACTCGAGGCTGAGAAGGAGAAGTGGGCTCGAGAGATAGAGGAGCTTCAAGTCAAGGTGACTACTACTGAATCTTCCCAGGCAAAGTCCAGCCATAGAATGAGCACCCTTGAATATGATCTAAATAAGTCAAGGGCGGAATGTTAAAGGCTTCGCAAAGGCTGAGAGGAAGAGGTCTGTATTCCTAGCCACCAAGCTTAAAGAAGTTGAGGAGTTGGTTGGGGCTACCATTGTTGAGCGAGTCAATGAAGGAATAAGCCTGACCTGTGAGACGTTCCAAGGTTGGTATCCAGACTTGAATCTGACTTAGCTATATGAGACCTTGTGATGTGTGCCTCCACCCCTTGGTGAAAACTCATCAAATAATAGCCGCTCTGAGGGAGCCCACTCCCTATAACTTCAAGATTCCTCATATTCCTCTTATTAATCAGACTAAGGCCCCAACTAATCTGCCAAGTCCCCCTGAACTGAACTAAATTAAGAGCATGAAATTTATGCCACTAAAATCAGTCTTCTAGTCTTCTCTTTTTAGATATGGTATTTTCAAGCAAGAACATACTTGCCACTGATATACCTTAACTTCCAAGCTTTAATAGGTTTCAGATATTATTATTCTAACTTAAATTTATTTATTGCAGTCATCAGGGAACCATTTCACTTTAGTATGTCATAATGACATCTTCATGATTTGTTTGAGTTTTGGATATTATTAACTCTAGATGAAGAGTGAACGTAATCGTCTGAGAACCATTTCGCTTAGGGCTTATTCGAGTTATGGATAATATTATCTTGAAGTGAAAGTAACACGCTATCCTCTAGGAACCATTTCGATCTTATACGTTCTGAGATCGTACTCTAGGCTCATTTGAACTTATGGATAGTATTATTCTAAAATGAATGGAGAACTCGATCTTCTAGGAATCACTTATACCCTTTTATGTTCTAAGGTCAACTTCAGGGCTTTTTTTATATGGGAAATATCATTATCCTAAGATGATTTGAGAACTTAACCATTTGAAAACCATTTTTGCTCTTGTATGTCTTAATGTCATGTTTAAGGCTTATTCGAGCTGAGGATACTATTACCTCAGAGTAGATGATAAACTAACATTTAAAAATCGTGTCACCCATACTTAGACTTCATGAGGAGATTACCCCAAGACGTTTTGAGATAGTCGCTCGAGAACCTCTTTCGCTCTTATACATCTTGAGACCATACCCAGGGCTTATTCGAGCTAAGGATACTATTACCTTGGGGTAGATGATAAGCTAACGTTTGGGAATTGTGTCACCCATACTTGGGCTTCAGGAAGATATTACCTTGAGACATTTTAAGATAGTTACCCGAGAACTTCTTTCACTCTTGTACGTCCTGAGACCACACCTAGAGCTTATTCGAGCTGAGTATACTATTACCCCGGGGTAGATGATAATCTAATGTTTGGGAACAGTGTCACCCATACTTGGGCTTCAAAAGGAAATTACCCTTAGATAAGCTAACGTCTGGGAACCGTGTCACCCATACTTAAGTTTCGGAAGGATATTATCTCGAGACGTTTTGAGATAGTCGCCCGAGAACCTCTTTCGCTCTTGTACGTCCTGAGACCATACCCAGTGCTTATTTGAGCTGATGATAATATTATCTAGGGGTAGATGATAAGCTAATGTCTGAAAATAGTGTAACCTATACTTGGGCTTTCAAAAGAGATTATCCTGATACGTTTTGAGATAGTCGCCCGAGAACCTCTTTCGCTCTTGTACATCTTGAGACTATACCCAAGGCTTATTAAAACTGAGAATAATATTACCTCGGAGTGAATAAGAGATAAGCCTCAGGAACCATATCACCCAAATTTTGGTTTTTGGATCATATTATCCCAAGGAGAGTAAGAGAAAGACCTCGAGAACCATACTACCCAGATTCAGGTTTATAGATAATATCACCCCAATATGAATAAGAGATAGGCTTTGGGAACCATACTATACATATTCGAGTTTTTAGATAATATTACCCCAAGGTGAATAAAAGAAAGGCCTTAAGAACCATACCACCCATATTCGAATTTTTTTTATAATATTATCTTGAGGTGAATAAGAAATGGGCCTCGATAACCATTCCACTCATATTTGGTTTCTGGATAATATTACCCTGAGATGTATGATTCTCTTTCCTTTCTCCACGGTAGTATGCCTCTTCCTGTGGATATTTCGTTGGAGATTGGTTTCATAATCCTTGGTATGTAAGACACTTGGAATGCTGCTTTCCACAGACTTTGTTGGTATAAGCTTGAACCTCTTTTTTTTTTTATCAGTCAGTCGCTTAATCAACCATGTAGTTCTTATAACTCTTGGGTTGGAAGGATTTTGATGAGGATCCTCTGAATCATGGTTTGCACCTTCCAAGAATGGCAGATGGCGGTCGATTATCATCGTTTTAGTTAACCACCACTATCTCCTTAAGAGGATTGTCATGGTAATTTTCCCTTCTCGCTATTCAGTTTCTTATTGCATAAATTCGAGTGGTTGCCATGATTTTTTTTCTGGTTATTTTTGACTTTTTGTTTAGTTTCCCACAGTTGGCGCCAGATGTTAATGCAGCAAAAATCATCTTTTGGATTCTGTGCACCAACTACGTTCTTCTTCTTCCTTGGATATTTTTCAACATGCAACCACAACGAAACCTTATTGGTAAAAGTCGGTTATCAGGCAAAAATCCTTCGATGCCTAAATCAGGGTTTTACTTGTGAATATTTTTAGGAGAGAGAACTAAAAGAGAAAGAGAATGTATGTATGTTCTAGGGTAGTGTCATCATGCGTACCTAGTAGCTATTAGCCTTGTTTTATAGGAGTGAGTCTCTCAAACTTGGTAGAATTCTATAAAATCTAGAAATAATAATCTCAGTCATATTTAGATTCCAAGAACCACGGGAATTCTATTTTGTAAGAAATTTGTGGGATCTTGAGCCCTTCTTGCAGAGTATGTATACTAGGCTAAAAATTCTTATTATGGAATAATCCAAAGAGAATTTAAGAAGGAAACAAATCCTTTATTGATACGTAACTGTAGTGAGGTCTCAAGAGTCTTTATTTGAGACTCATTTATCCATCTTAGATAAGCTCAAGTGTTGTATGTCTTAAACTTTTATAAGTTGTGGCTAAGTCCTTTATAAGTTGTGGCTGAGATCTTTATAAAATGATCTCGGAATGAGGTTCTGACTAGAGATCTTTGACATTACCTTAAGAGTTCTCAGCTCTTACTACTCCTAAGGTCCTTGTTATCCCCTGGATATTTCTTCTTGGATCAGGCAAGGCCTCGAGATATTCCTCTGTTCTTCATGGGACTTTGATATGGGCCCATGGCTCATTGGGTTTTACTTAGGCTTTGGATTATATCCCCAACACAAATCATATAAGAACAATGATTTTAGGTGGTCATTCAAAATGTCCCCAGTTAATAGTTGTACGAAATTAAGGACATTTACTTAGAAAAACTTTATTATTGGCCATCAAAGACTATAAAGATTTTTAGATGAGAGAAATAAAATGAAATTCGCAAACTATCATTAAGGAAGTACAAGTGCAAAAGACCCGATAACCTTTAAAAAATCTACATGAAATACATTAATTTAGTTTATTAAGTTTTGTTCTTCATGTTAGGAGGCTGGAAATGCATACCTAGTTCTCGAGAAGCTAGCAACCTCAGATCGTCTAGCTTAGGTTTCTCGATTGGCGTCAGTGGTTTGTTATCCTTTATGTCCTCACCTTACCTCATCATTAGCACTTGAGATAGTTTCACCCTCCCCATCCTTAACCACAAGCATTACTTTAAGAGAAGTGTTAGCCCTAATTTGATCGATTAAGGCATCCTCGATAGTTGAAACCTCAGAAGCCTCTCCTATGATCTCACTCACGACTTTTTCAAGCCAGCCAAGGTTGATAATAAGATAGATGCTTTGAACATTTCAAGATAATTCTTGAAAGCCTCAACCATTCCTTCATTGGCAAATAACTTTATAGTGAGCTTGGCTTCCTCTAGGTCTATCTTTAGGTCGAATATGGTAGACTCCTGTAAGTGTCGCTCAAGGTTCTTTTCTATCCTTTCTTTGTTTATTGTAACCTCAGTACTGATCAACTGAGTGTCGGTTTCCTTCAATTCCTTTTTGAGGTGCTTAATTTTGTTTTGGCCTTTCGGAGCTAGGATTCAGCAATCGAGTTATTTGTTGTTTTCTCAAAAGTCGAGATGGTGCCCTCTCTATGAATGGTTAAACCGTAAGCAAGCTAAAAAAGTAATTCAAAATGGATATAATTAAAAGAGACTGTAGTAAAAAGAAAAAAGAGAAAGAAGAGAAAAGGGGAAAAATCTACCTTTATAGCATACTCTCTAAAAAGGTCATAGGCTTCAAAATAAAAGTACCAAGAAATGGCATCGGACCAGTCTTTTCTAACTTGCACCTCAGTTAATTAGAGTAAGGGCATCAAATGCTTCAGCCGAGGGCGTTTAAACACCTGAAGGTCCATCAAATGTAGTGAATTTATTTACCCGCCACCGGTAAACATATGAGGGTGTTTTAAGCCCTTAGAATTACTAATGCTTAGGATAGCCTCTGCAGAAGACATGCTCGATTTCTTATTCTCAACAATCTCTTTTGAATCCATTTTCCTACTCAAGGGACTAAGGGCTAGTAAAAATAATAAATGAGCATAAGAAACAAATAACTTTATTCTTTTTATGGGATAGACACTCTTCGGGTACCGACTAAACTAAACCTGACTTCAAAAGGTTTTCACTACTCAACAACTCTTTCTAGCTACATAGTGCAGCTAAATTAGTCTCAACCCTCTCTTTCAAAAGAGAATCAAGGCTAGTAAGGGATTCTTATAGATCTGATAGAAAAAACCTTAAGATTAAGAAAAAAAAAAGACATAAAATGTTAAAGGGAGCAAAGGCATGGTAATATCTAACCTACTGAACTAAACTTGGTTGGTGTTTCATAGATGTGACCCTTAGCACTTAGCCTTTTCCTTCATAATCCACTCAGAAAGAACCAACAATGCTTCTAATTTTTGTTGAATGTGGGAAGGTCACGGACAAAGTAATAAAACCTAAGGTTTGATTTTGGGTTGGGTTTCAGGTGATAAAGCAAATTGATTTCCTAGACAATTGGCGTAAATAAATTTAATAAAATAAGGCTGAAGGGGGAGCCCAACCTTAAATCTAAATAACTCTTCATGAAACGCAACCCATCCCTTGGAACGATCAATGAGAATTCCCCTTCTCGTGGGAGTCTGAGGAAAATATCGTCAAAAATTACGTATGACTTCCTAAAAACTTTCAAGTTGTTTATACTTAGAGATTACCTATACCAGTCCATTTCTTAAGGATTGTCGTTCATATAATAAAAAGAAGAAAAGGAAGAGGAGTCATCTTCCTTTGGGGCAATAGTGAATACCTCACCTACTGATCTCCTAGGATCCTCTTAACAGAGCACGCGCACGAGAATGATTCTTGCCCGTTCATCGAGAAAGCTACGACCGTTACATAAACCGTGCAGAAAGCTCCCAAAGAACCATAGACATGTACATATGCATATTTCAAAATTTAAACATTTTAAACATAAACAACAAAGTTTAAAAGTCATACTTTTTCAATTTTTTTTTCAAAAAAGTAAGTCAAACTCTTCATTTGCCTTCAAACGTATCCACATGTAAGATTGGTGAAGATTGGTGAAGACGATTCCAGTTTTGTGATAGGATTTCTAAGCTTATAGAATTAGCTTTAACAAGCTAACACAAGATTTTTTCTACTCTTATAAAAACTTAACTTATTCAATATGAAGAGAAGAGAAATGAAATCATTTCAATTCCTTTCTATTCTTCTTATTTCTTTTTCTCTTTATATTTCTTTCTTCCTTCAGTTTGATTCAAAATCAACATAAGCAAGCTCAATCACCATTGATGCTCACGAGAGAAAGAAAGGAGGAAGAAGGATAAAGACTTAGTCCTTAAGTCTTCACTTTATTCAATTCCAAATTGAATCAAATTTAATTGATTTTCAATCCACCAATACGTTTAACACCCTTATGCATTTCATTCATCAAATGAATAAAATCATGCCAAGTATCAAATAATAATAGGTGGATTTCAAAATCATGCAATTAACATTAATCACATTAATATAACAATATAATATATTAATCTTATTAATACATTAAAGAGAGAGAGAAACATATATAAATATTATTACTATAATAATAATATATATGTAATCATTCCTTGGATATTTATATTATTACTTTAATAATATAATTATGTAATGATTACTTTAGATATTTATATAATTACTTTAATAATATAAATATGTAATCATTACTTTAGATATTTAATATTATATTAATATATGAAAAAGATATTTTCTTATTTAATGATTTCTTTAATCAATATTAAAGTATTAAATCTCAACCATTGATTCAAAATGAATGGAAAAAATTTAATCAAAGGCTTGATACTTGGCAATATCACATGATACTACTTGTCAACTAAGGAATTATTTGAATAAATAACATTTATATAATCAATAATGAATAAAATCATTTATTCATTAATATTTATATATCTTATACCTTTTTCAATATCATATATATTCATAAATGATATTTATGTTATCCCATAAATAACTAAAATATTTTTCATGCAAGCAGGTACTAATGCGTCTTAGACGAAAAATTTATTTTTTGCAATAAAGAATCATATTTTTATCCGATCAAAGTATCGGAACAATATCATTAACTAACTTAATGATTATTGTATAATAGCAATAATCATCATCATCAAGTAACCGACTAATGTTTGTGACCTCTTAGGTTTATTATGAACTGAACATGAATAGATACTAACTCTTTTGTATCTCTTTAGTACAACTCATTGTAACCAAAGTTCCTAATGATGATGAGTGACCTCCAGGAAGATGTCATGACCCCTAGACACAGATGAATGAATATACCGAATAAACCTATATGATCATACGTGCATGTAGTAAAATTCATCTACTATCGACTCCTAATTGAGTGTGGGTTATGATATCATCAAACCCCTAACTCAATCATAAGATCAGAGCCTTAATCATATACAAGATTTATATATCCGCAAAACACTTTTTCAAACACACAAGTTTTGGCCAAACACTTGATTCTCGCGTATTACAGTTCTACCTAGGATCTCAAGCTTCAATATCTGAGTTAACAAATTCTATTTTGATTATCATCTGTCCTTATACATTAACATACATTAACATACATTATCAACAAGCTTCTTTTACCAAGTGTAGCTAGCCTGATGTTATATACACAAGTGAACGATGTGCCTCAATGCAGAGGACAATCATAACACCTCAGGTCAAAAGACTAGTGGTACACTAGTACGGCTGTGTGACGTATCATTGACTGTGGATTAATCACCCATGTGATTCATCACGTTCAGTAACATGTTCACCAACATATTACCTATGTTTATACTCTTGTGATATGAGACTCGTCACCCAACTATTGGTATCCAATAATAATCCTTGGTAGCATCAAATATATCAGTCATGCAGTGTTATATTCCCATATGTCATTACCTCAACTGGGTACTGATTCGGTTGTATTTAAATCATAGACTCTGTACTCATATCTACAACTCTTTGTAGATAGAGTCTTGACATCATAATACATCACGAGATTTCATTTTGCATTATATATATAATATAAATAAGCAACTGAATATGCAAAATGATATAAAGGTCATTTTATTAATCGTAAACTAATTTACTATTAATTACATAAATATATATCCAAAGAATGATATCCTTAAATCATATGACATGTTTAGTTTTAAGGCATATCTTCAACACCTCCAACTCCTTGCCTAAGTATCCATGGCAACATCCTCTCTCTTATATGCTTCACCTTTGTTAGTTTGATCATTGTTGTCCTTGAAATCACCAAGGTCAACAAATTCAATAGTTTTGTGGAAGGATTTGCTAAGTTTTTTAGGTAGTTACGAAGCTTTAAGCTTTAAAGAGGGGACTTCATTTTTCTTTTCTTCTCATGATATAGTTAATCCCAACTATTGCCTAAAATAGAGCTTGAAGACATTAGGTTTTAGTCAGACATTTGTGGGTTAAAGTTTTGACCCCAAAGGTTTTGTGAATTCAATCCTAAACTAGACATCTAATTGAACTGACCATTCGAGCCAAACAATATAAAAAAAATGAGGGGTTAGTTTTATTTCCTTAAAATAAATTTGAATAAATTTGCTAATAGATTACCTTAATAAAACAACAAAAAAAAACACCTACATAATTGTTTATGTTTAATATAAATCAAAGGCTAATAAGATACTAGAAAAAACAAAAACATGTGAAGTAGAAAAAGAGACAAAAATAAAACATGAATCCATGAACCTAACATGGCATATTATACTCAAAAACCATAAAGAAAGACAAAAAAAATTGAAACAAATATTGGCAAGAAATTAAATGAGGAATCATAAAAATAATTGATAATTTAAACGAACCTGCACAACCCTTATACAAAAGGTGGAACTCGCATGTGAGCTTGAAGAGACTCAAAGACAACAGTCACAAGATCCATTAAGCATGCTAAGTGGGCTGATCATAAGACTTAAGGCCAAGCATTTTAAAGAAGTATTAAATGGGCTGATTCAATAAGTTAGTGAAACTGCAAACAAGTGGGGGTCCAGTATAAGTCCAAATTAGTCTCAAGGGAACCTAGTTACTATGATTAAGGCTCTAGAAGTTTCCTTTTCTAAGTTAAATTTATGATTTAGTTGTTTTCCTTTTTTGATTTAAATGAGGATGTGAAATGTCAAAATAGCATTGGCTCTTCATAATTTAAATTAAATTTTGGAACTCTATATAAAAGACTAAGAACTGTAAATTTTTAGGAGGCAAGGATAATATTAAAAGGTCATTTTGTGTTATTCATTATTCTTGAAACACTCTTGAACTTATAAAATTTATTCTTGTGGCGTTCAAAAATAACCACACTTATTACCTAGATCCTTGAGTGGTTTTTGAGATTCTTGGTGTAGCATCTTTAACTGCCATGCTTTTTAGTTCTTATCTTGTTAGGTAATAGGTCAATATTCAAAAAACTTGTGTCTTGAAGATCTTAAGGTTCAGTACTCTATTTGGTGTTAGGTTTCGTAACGTTATTGGAGAGATTTATATCAGTTGGTATCAGAGCTTTGGTTCCAAGGTAAGTTTAGATTTTCTTTTAATTGTTTTATTAATCCTTGTTCCTTGAATTAGAATTCTAAAAATACAAAAAAAAAATTTATTGATTGGCCGAATTTTGAATTAAGCTTCTAAGGTTCTTTTGTTTCTAATCTAATCTAATTAGGGTTTCTTTATTTTTGGTTGGGGGTCAAATTTCTTTTAGGTCCACTAGGCTAGCCAAATTCTCCCTTGACTAGTTTGATTCGAATTTTTGTGTTTTTCTTGCTTTAGTTTTTCTTAATTTATACTCCTTATTTCAGGATCCATAAAAAGAACGTGAATAGAAAAGAAAGAAAATAAAGAAAGAAAGAAAGAAGAGAAATAAAATAAAGAAAGAAAGAAGAGAAAGAAAAGAAAGTAAGAAAGAAATGAACAAAAGAATTTCAGAATTGTTACTATTCACCATTCCTATAATTCTGAATTTCTTGTGGTGTTGATCTAGCATTCCTTACTCTTGAATCATCAATGTCACTTAATTGCTTGCATCAGATTCTTGAGAATTTCTTATTGAATCTTGTGGTTTATTTTGGTTGTTCATTATCTTTAATTATCGCTTGAATCTTGATTGTTCTTGAGTCTAATTAAGAGATAAAAGAATACACAACGAGCGAAAAAAGGTAAAAATTATTGAATGCCAAACAAGAGAATAAGTGAACTTTCTCTAGTGAAACATGTGAAGGAGTGCTTGTGAGGTCTCTAACCCTGTTTTTGCATATTCTAAATATGTTACACAATCAAGAAGAAAACTCAATTAAAGAGGTACAACAACCAACCACTCCGAACCTACAATTACGAGCATTGTTAGGGGAGATGAGATGTATGATGAGGAATGAATTAGAACAAATTCATGAGATGATGGATAGGTTAGAATAGGAGACAACTAGAGGGCAGCATCAAAATGCTCTCATTAGACAATTACTTAGGTGAGTGCAACCAGGGGCACAATAGGGTAAAGTTGAAGATGAAGAGGAGTTGGATGAACCACCAATAAACCGGATCAGGTTTGGGCGTGGTTATTGGAATAGAGAAGCTTTGACGGGTAAACCTAGGCGAGATGATAATTTTAGAAGCATTAAGGTGAAAATTCCACCCATCTAAGGTAGAAACAATCATAATGCTTATCTAAAGTAAGAGAAAATAACGGAAATGGTCTTCGATTGTCACAATTACTCCAAGATCAAAAAGGTAAAACTTGTTGCAATTAAATACACCAATTATGCTATTGTTTAGTGGTATCAATTGTTAAAGGATAAGAAAAGAAATGATCAATTGTTGATGGTCTTTATTTTGTTGAGACATGGGATGAGATGAAGGTAATTATGAGAAGACGTTTCATCCCAAGCTACTACCATCGAGAGTTATTCAACAAATTACAGTGTCTAACTCAAGGATCCAAGAGCGTAGATAAATACTAAAAAGATATAGAAGTTGCTATGATCCGAGCAAATATAAAAAAGGACATGGAAGCCACCATGGCTAGGTTCTTAAATTGTTTAAACCGTGAGATAACGGATGTGGTGGAGATGCAACATTATGTAGAGTTGACAGATATGGTGTACCAAGCTATCAAAGTTGAGAAATAATTGAAGCTAAGGAACTTAGCAAGGAGAGGAACAAATATAGCTGCTACAAACTTTTGGAGATCAACCCTTAAATAGGATGAGTTTCCATCAACTAGACCTAAGTCTGAACCCTTTAAAGATGTCAAACAAGTTGCAACACCAAAATAAGGTAACACCGAATCCACAACTTCTAGAAATCGTGACATTAAGTGTTTCAAATGTCAAGGCAAGGGTTATATAGTTAGTCAATGCTCGAATAAAAGAGTGATGGTAATCAATGCTCAAGGGAAGGTTGAGTCAAAAGATGAACAAAAAGACGAAGTACAAGATATGTCACATCTTGAAGACACCTATAAAGGGCAATATGTTGTGGAAGAAGAATCATTAATGGCAAGACAAGCTCTTAGCATATAGGCTAAGGAAGAAGAAGATAATCAGCAGGAAAACTTATTTCACACTTAGTGTTTCGTGAATAACAAAGTTTGCAGCGTTATAATTGATGGTAGAAGCTGCACCAACTTGACCAGCACGAAATTAGTAGAGAAATTGACGTTACTTACCGTAAAGCATCCACGACCGTACTGGCTTCAATTGCTAAACAATTTCAGAGAAGTTAAGGTAACAAAACAATTGTTAGTGGCATTTTCCATTAGCAAGTATGAGGATGACGTGCTTTGCAATATGGTACTTATGCATGCATGTCACATCTTGTCAAGAAGACCATGATAGTACGATCAACAAATCATATATGATGGTTCACCAATGGGTACTCTTTTATCATTAAAAAATAGCATATATCACTTGTACCATTGACTCCAAAACAAGTTCTCGAATACCAACTAAAGATATAAAAAGCTAGTGAAAAAAAAAAAAGAAAAAGAGATAGAGAGATTGAAGCTGAGAGAAAAGAAAAAGAGAAAAGGGAAAAAGAGAGAGTTGCAGCATTGGTGAGTGCAAGAGAGGAAAAATACAATTTCATGGCAAAAAAAAGTGAGATCAAGAGAGTTTTACTTTCACAACAACCCCTTATAGTGCTTATGTATAAGAATGCCTTTTTGTATACTAATAATCTTGTCAGATCTTTGCCAAGCAATATTATTTCTTTTTTGCAAGAATTCAAGGATGTTATTCCCAAAGAAGTGCCTCCTGGCTTACCTCCAATTTGAGGAATCGAATATCAAATTGATTTCATTCCCACTGCAGCAATTCCAAACCGACCAGCTAATACAAGTAATCCCGAGGAGACAAAGGAACTTCAATGGCAAGTCAACGAGCTGATGCAGAAAGGGTGTGTTTGAGATAGCATAAGCCGTTGTGTAGTTTCGGTGCTACTAATTCCTAAGAAGAATGGGACATGGAGGATGTGTGTTGATTACCAAGCCATTAATAATATTATGGTAAAGTATCAACATCCCATCCCTTGATTAAATGATATGCTAGATGAATTGCATAGATCTTTTGTGTTTTCTAAAATCAATCTTAAGTGTGGATACTATCATATTAGGATGAAAGAATGTGATGAGTGGAAAACTGCATTTAAAAAAAATATATGGTTTATATGAATGGTTAGTTATGCTTTTTGGATTAACTAATGCCCCTAATACTTTCATGAGACTTATGAACCATGTTTTGCGTGCTTTCATTGGTAAATTTGTAGTTGTCTACTTTGATGATATCCTAATTTATAATAAAAATTTAGTCGATCATGTTAAGTACTTAAGACTTATTTTAAAGGTTTTAAGGAAAGAGACGTTATTTGCTAATCTTAAGAAATGTACCTTTTGCTTGGATAATTTTTGTGTCTTGATTTTGTTGTAATTGCTAAAACAATTGAAGTTGAAGAAGAAAAGGTGAAGGCAATTCAAGATTGGCCATCACCCACTTCAGTGAATCAAGCAAAAAGCTTTCATGGCTTGGCCAATTTTTACCAGCGCTTTGTTTAGGATTTTAGTAGTATAGTCGCCCCCCCTACCGAAGTCATCAAAAAGAACTTGAAAACATGGAAAATTGTTTGCCACATCTTGAATTTGCTTATAATCGTTGTATTCATTCTGCAACTAAGTTTTCACCATTTGATATTGTTTATAGTTTTAATCTATTGATTCCTTTAGATTTAACCTATTTACCTTTGAGTGAGCGTGTTAAGTTAGATAGTAAGAAGAAATATGATTTTGTTAAGCAGATTCATGAGAAAGCAAAATAGCACGTAGATTAGCGAATTGAGCAATTACCAAGCAAGCCAATAAAGGACGCAAGAAGGTTATCTTTGAACCAAGAGATTAGGTTTGGTTGCATTGCAAAGGGAACGTTTTCCCAAGCAAAGACATTCCAAACTCCTTCCAAGGGGTGATGGGCTATTTCAAGTGGTGGAACGTATCAATGACAATGCTTACAAGCTTGAAATAATAGGAGAGTATGGTGTAGTGCGAGCTTTAATATTTCTAACTTATCTCCTTTCGATGTAGGTGATGATTTGAGAAAAAAAAGTCTTCTTCAAGAGAGGGAAAATGATGCGAACGAACCTACACAACTACACGTATAAGAGGGACAACACACACGTAGGCTTGGAGGGACTTAAGGACCACAATCACAATATCTATTGGGAACTCACACGTGGGCTTGGAGGGACTCAAGGACAATAGTCACAAGATCTATTAAGTTTTCAAGTGCACTAATCACAAGACTTAAGGCCAAACATTTTTAAAAAGTGTTAAATGGGCTGATTCAACAAGTTGATTAAACAGCAAATACGTGGAGGCCCAGCATAAATTCAAATCAGTCTCTAAGAAACTTAGTCACTATAATTAAGGCTCTATAAGTTTTGTTTTATGATTCAAATTTCTGATTTAGTTATTTTTTTTTCTGAGTCAAATTTTCGATTTAATTATTTCCTTTTCTAAGTTAAATTTATGATTTAGTTGTTTTTATTTTCTGATTCGAATGGAGATGCCACATGACAAAATAGTATTAGCTCTTCATAGTTTAGGTTAAATTTTGGAGCTCTTTATAAAAGACCAAGAATTGTATATTTTTAAAAGTCAAGAATAATAATAAAAGTTTATTTTGTGTTATTCTTTCATTCTTTAAAAGACTTTTGAACTTATCAAGTTTACTCTTGTAACATTCAAAAACAACTACATTTATCACTTAGATCCTTCAGTGATTTTTAAGATTTTTAATCTGGCATCTCGACAATTATACTTCTTAATTTTTATCTTGTTAGATAATAGGTTAAGATTTTATAAATTTGTATATTAAATATCTTAGAATTCAGTACTACGGTTAGTTATAAGTTTCGTCACGTTGATACAAATTTCGTATTAACTTGTGTTGCAGATGGACAATGAAAGGACTCGTGAGGAGTATCGGCCAGAAAACAACAGTTACAGAGGTTGAGATGAAACCACATGTAAAAATTGGTTAGAGAGACAGATGTCATTAATTCATACATGTATGCGCGTCGGAGGAAAATACTAGGGAATTAAATGCTTCTGCCATATCTGCGCGCCCCTTTTGGGATTTGAAAGTTGTCACTTATCTAAAACGACGCGACTTTTTAAACAACTAGGAGACATTTTCATTTACTCAAAAGAATGACCCTCCAGAAAAAAAACAGATAAAAGGCTAAAGATAAAAACCGAGGATAACAATCGAGCAAGAAGATCGTAAATAAAATTTGGTTTCCATCACCGAACTCGTTGGTATAAAAAATTGGGGTACTCCTATTGGGTCAGTATCCCCCTGTCGTAGTAGTTGAGTCATGTTAGAATGAATCCTGTTCAAAGTTTTATTCCACTTAGAATATGATAAATCAATGACCTATAAAAGAAAGAAACAGCAATGGTAAAAGGATCGGGAATCCTTAAAAGAGAATAAGTTGTTGCTCTACCAAAAACGCATACGTCCAAAGAACACTACAAACAGTCATCTTAAATTATAAATAACTATCTAGTGATTTAAGTTTCAAAGGGTTATCGTTGAAACTCTAGTGGCTCTTGTCTTTCTGTTTTGTTCTTCGGAATAGGCAAGACAATGAGGGAGTCACCAACAAGTGCAACAGAAAATTCCAACGCGGAAAAAAGAGTTAAGTTGGATTGATCTCACAATTAAACGAAGCAGGTGTTGACATTTGTTGAAAAACAGATATAGAAAAATATCTTCTCTGGTAAACATCTATTCATTATAACAACTATATATTGGGAAAATAAATGCAAATGTGTATTATTTAGCAAGTGGCTGAATAGCAAGGACCATCCTTCTAACCCATAAATGGGGGAGTAAAATTAGACGTGAGTTACCTTCGATCCAAATTTATTATTTTATTACTTAAAAGATATTATCGGTTAGAATATCCATATTACTTCATGTTTCTAACTCTACTGTAATCTCCACACAATTATTATTCATCGACAACAACAATCATGGCAACAGAATCCTACGACAGAGCTATAGAAATTAAACAGTTCGACGAAGCTAAATTTGGAGTCAAGGGCTTAGTTGACTCGGGCATCACCACCATTGCCCACTTTTTCATCCACCCGCCGGAAATATTATCCGAATTTCGATCCAAGTCAACCAGCAGAATCGACCCTGTCATCATCCCGGTCATAGATTTGTCCGGCGCTGGCTCCGACGTACTGCGGCCGACTATTATGGATAAGATTGCACGTGCGTCACGCGAGTTTGGTTTCTTTCAGATTGTTAATCATGGGATTGGAGTGGAGGTTTTGGATCGCATGATTAGAGCCATGAAACGATTTTATGATCAGCCGGCGGAGATCATGGCACGGCTTTACAGCAGATATCGGACCAGAAGGGTCTGGTTCCCTTTCTAACCTTGAATTGTTTGACTCGAAAGCTGCACATTGGAGGTATATAAAATTAAATATATTCTTTTTATATATTCTTTTGAAGATATTCTTACAAATATTCTTCAACTAGGACTAAAAATCAGATATACGTATCGTTATCAATTCTTAGTTAAAATAAGCATATGATATGTTAAGTATGGGTGGTGATAATTGGTGTTACTGTATTGTATGTGTTTAATTAAAATTGGGTACATTAAAATATTAGGCTAATACAAATACCACTCATTTAAATAGTGTCACATTTTTAAATTAACATCTATAAAATGTGTATAATATATAAAAGATCAGTTAATTAAATAAATGAATTATATTTATATTTTAATATAAATTATCGTAATTTTATCTATTTTATATGTTTAAGTACAATTAACTCGTTTAACTTGATTAGATACAATTAAATATGTTTAGTAACCGGACAAAATTACAACATTGTTTGGAGGGGTTATCCCCCAAGCTCTCATAAAAAAATTTAAAATCTTATGTAAAATATTTATAATTTAGACTCATTAAGTATGTTTTATCACACTTTGAATCCCTTAAGTTTATAATACAAATTTTTTTCTACTTTTTTTATTTTTTAGTGAAATATAAATAGAGTTAAATGTCTTAATCTCAAAAAGATGTTTTTCTTTTATTTGAAATCTAAATATAAATATAAAGTTTTATTTTTCTTAAATAAAAAAACATCTGAAAATTAATATTTTAAAATTTATACCATTCTTTTAAATGTTAGATGAATAATAAAATATTTAAAAAATATATATATGAATGAAATAATTTTCACTTGTGCACAAATAAAAAATATGTTAAAGTGAATTTTGTTATAATTGATATTATATGAAAAATAAATAAATAATTTAATTGTTAGAAAACTTTGATAAATTTAAATTAAAATAAAAAACAAAAGATTAAAAAATAATAATCATTCTACTTTAAAAGATTAAATACCTTAAATTTCATAATAATAATAGTTCACAATAAATAAATAAATAAAATATCAAGATATTCAATCCATCATAAAATTATTAAGTGCACAAAAATTTAATAATAATATTTTAGTTAAAAATTTTGATCAATGAATTTGAAGAGTGAGAGTTATACATATATGCCTTCGAAAAATATGATTGGTTTTATATAGATAACAATGTAAATAAATTTATTAGAAATATATATTATTTTGAAGGGATTTTATAAATTTTCAGTCTTTTTAGATTCAGTCAAAAATAAATGAAATCTTTCTTACTTCCATTCATAATGCTGATATATTAACTGTTTAAATTTGAAGCGACACATTGCGAATAAACTTGGGTGCTATCCTACCAGAGGTTGATGAAATTCCTGAAATATGTAAAAATGAGGTAATAGAGTGGAACCAACATATGATACAGTTAGGGGAGTTTTTGATTGGGTTCTTGTCTGAAGGTTTGGGATTGGAGACGGGCAGGTTGAAGGAGATGAAATTCTTGGACAACAGGTCTATGGTATGCCAATACTATCCCTACTGTCCACAACCCGATCTAACGCTGGGGCTGCGGGCTCATTCTGATCCAGTAGCATTGGCGATTTTGCTGCAGAATCAGGTAGGTGGGTTGCAGATTAAGCACGCCGAGGAATGGATTGATGTTAAACCTGTTCCGGGAGCACTTGTTATAAACATTGGGGAAATACTTCAGGTAAAGAAGTTTCAGCTCTTGTTATATTTTCTTGTTCATTTTTTAGGCTCCCAAGTCTAGCGATTTAGATTGTATGTCTAACGTTTCAAGTTGCAAGTCTAATAGACCTCAACAACAATGGAAGCAATTGATCAAATTTCACAATTTGTTGCTGAACTCTTCAAAATTTGAATTTGTCTTCGTCTTTCAGATTATGTCCAACGATGAATATAAAAGCGTGGAGCATAGAGAGTTGCCTAATACCACTCAAGAATCACGCATCTCAATTCCGTTTTTCTTCAAAGCTATTGAAGATGATAGTTTGCATGGACCTTTTCCTGAGCTAATATGGCCAGAGAAGCCAGATCGTTTTAGGTCTTTCACATATGCAGACTACATAAGAAGTTTTCGCTCTATGAATTTAGAGGGAAAATCATCAATAGATTACCATAGGCTGTCAGAACGAAAAAGATAAACATCAATGCAAGGTAGATCTTGTTGTGTGTTTTTCAAACTTTATTTTTATTTAAGAATAAAAGCTTTAAGGTGATTTGTCTTCTTTAGACACTATAGTGTGTATGGTTATACTGTTAAAATAAATTCGAGTGAGACGAAAGCGCAATGTTTGTAATAAGGGATCTTTATACGAGCACCAAAGGTTGCCTTGCTTGTTTCAAAGTTTATTAGAAGTTTGGAGAAAATAATTAATTAATGTTTTTACTTTATTGTTTCTCTTCATGAAAGTATATATGATTTGATCGACTCTAGAACCTGTTAAACCTAGTGTTTCTATTATAATTATATTCATAACTCTAGAATCATGAGAAAATCTGACATTTTTTTTTAGTTTCGTTTTTTTTTTTTTTTTTGGGTTTCATTGATTAAAATATGGGACAATTGGTATATCCATTTTTACTGATCAGCAGCTTTGGCTCTAACACCACTTATAGCACCTTAAGATTTTAGTAAAGTAATTAATTATATTTATTAATCAATATATCCCCATCTTTATTAGTATTGAACTCTTAGAGAAATATATTAAGAAATAAGAGAATGAATTATGAGAGTAGTAGTCAAAAGGCTAAAAGAGCAGAGATTACAAGAAGTTGACTTAACAGCACGAACCAAAACTCTCTAGCACAGATTTTTGTATTTTTGTTAGGAATTAAACATAATATATGCTGGAAAATTTTAAAATTTATTTCATTTAATTATATTAATCAAATATATATTAATTTATATCTCAAGATCATATTAATTAATCATATTTTATAATATTAATAAACATAAAATAAGATGATTAAAATTTTATTTTAAATTTTCACCACTAATAAAATTAAAATAATCATTTCTCGAAATTTTATAGATTTATAACTTTCAATACAATTTTGACATTGAAAACGTTCGAATAAGAATTTCTTGGAAAAATACAAATTTGTAGAGTTTTGAGTTTTATTGTCAAAGCCTTTTAAATCACATCAATCTAATATTAGAATGGAAAGTTATAACCAAATTAAGAAGACTACGAGTTCTTTTTCTAAATCAATCACTCAAATGTGTAATTTCAATAGTATCCACACAAATTAGAGAATTAAAGAATTTTTTTATTACTAAATTCAAGGTTATGTATATGTCTTTTCTTTAGTGTTAGCTTTAAAAAAGATATAAAAATTAGGGTTTGAGAGTTTTAACCACAGAAAATTGATTTTCCATTTAACAAATTAAAGGAAAAATCAAAATCTTATTAAAAACTAATTCATCCTTTTGGCCAAAAGAAAAAAGATATTTATAGTTTTTAGTTATTTATTTTCAATTACATTAAAAGTGTTTAGATAGGGATATGATATAATGTTATCTAAATAGAATTCATAATTCACCCTAATTGAAATAACTAATTATCTTTCTATGCAATTAAATTAACTAAATATAATTTATCATCCCTAATTGAATTAGGATATCATATATCTAGAAATATAATTGAAAACAAACAATTTATTTAATTATATTTTACCCCCTAGACTTTCAAATTTTAGAAAATAGCACCTATATTTTTGAACATTGCAAAAAGACCTAAAATTTTCAGATTTATGTATTAACCCAAAATTTCTAGAATTCTATTTTTGTCTATAATTTTTGACATTACAAATTTACACCAAAAGTTTAATAACTTAATAATAAGTTCTAAAACTTAATTCTACATAATTTGTTCTTAATTCATTGATGCTTTAAAGTGTGTGACCCGTTAAATTATTTCTTATGTTGGCAATGGAGATAGATAATGTTGACCCAGATGGTACATTCAAGAGGAGGATAAATTGGGTTTTAATAAAATTTAAAAAAAATTAATTCATCTAACTATACATTTGTTTAATGATATGTAGATATATACAACAATTAAATCAATAAATTATAATTGCTAAAAATGTAAAAGACAAAGCAATGAGAAAACAAACTCAAAATTTATAGTGGTTTGGCAAACACGGCCTATATCCACTCTCTCAAATACTCAATACACCAAAGTTTTACTAGTCTCCTTGTTTGATCTAGAACAAGTGTAACCCAATAACAACTCCTTTTCAACGGTGAAGGGCAATCAAATAACTTGCTTTAAATCAAATGAAGTGTAACCCAATAAGGACATACTTTTACTGATTGAAGTGTAACAAAATTTAAACTCCTTTTTAAACGGGTGAAGTGAAACCCAAAATAAAGAAAAATCTTAAAAAGGATTTAGAAGGAATATCATCTTTAAAGAATAAATTTACAAATTTAGCTCACACAAATTTTCACTCAAGATGAGTAGATTTTGCGAATAAAACTCACTTAGTGTTTTTCAATGATGTATCACTTGTTAAATGTTGATCTTCCAATTCTTGCTCAAATTTGCTTGAATTACTTTCTCATCATTTGTCTATCTTGCATCTCTTTTTACTTCTGTAGAGAAAACTCTTTTTATAGTGCTGTAGATCTCCTCTAATTTCCTCAAACGGATAATTTGAAAAATATTGAGTGAAGAACTAGCCATTATGTTTAAAAATTATTACCATTATGCTTGAAATCGTCGTCATGTATAGATCACTTTTAACTCTGGTATCGATCTATTCATTCAAAATTTAAATCTAGATTTTTCTTTGACACCAACTATCGATCCATTTTTCTTCATGTATCTATTTAAGTGAGTTCGTAAATAATTTTAAAGTCTCTGACTTGAAAGT
>JAXCLQ010040136.1:0-22310 GCA_035584115.1 Cedrela odorata | reverse complement strand
GGGATAAATTCATAATGATTTCCTTTACAATCGATTGAACAATCAAGGAATCTCTCTGGCTAAAAGCTCTCAGCTTCGGTCCAGTATCTCGGATCCCTTCCAATAGCCCACGCATATCATATCCCAAAATCTTAGAGCTCTCTCTACATTTTCTTAGGAGTAGAAGTGGAACAGGAGGATGTAATCTCAGAGCTTCCTTGATAACTAGCTTCAAATATTGTAATTCATGCAATCCTGTTTCATCAAGATTTCCTTTTCTATCAAAGACTTGCCTCACCTCAGCTTGTGCTTTTCCATCACTCTTGGATTATTAAGCATTTCTGACATTACCCATTCTACGGTTGAGGATGACGTGTCAGTTCCACCCGTAGACATCTCCTTAAATAATTCGATTCTGATTTAAGTCAGACAAAAGCGTCAACAGTTATATATGTACACGAGTAAAATGAAATTGCAAAAATTTATGTATGCTAATACAAACAGTATATGAACTCACCAAGATAATTGCTTTAATGTTATCAGTAGTTAAGGGAAATTCAAGGTCTCCATGTTCCTGAAGATTTAAAAGAACATTTACAAGAGTATCTACTTCACCTTCAGCATTTCTTTTCCATAGCCTTGAATTCTCTATGATCATTAAGGATGTTTTCAGCTGTCTTATCTGCTTCTTGATGCACTCTCTCTAGTTCAGACCCCAACCCACTGAACTCCTCGAGCAATTTTATTGAAGGGAGCACATCGAAAAGATTGAAACCACTTGACAGTAGTGTATTTCTCTGGGAAATATGTATAAATGCTTCTCGGTCTTTGCACCTCTCACCATTGGCTGCTCTTGCAGTGATGTCATTTGTTAAGGAATATATCATCTTAGTAAAGTTGATAGGCAATCCGGCAGTGGAAGAAATGGATCTAACGAAATTCTATACATCTTCTTCGCTAATTGATCGGTATGCTTGCACACGTTTCGGACTTAGGAGCTCCATAGTGCAAATTTTCCGTAGTTGTCACCATATTGTGCATACTAATATCATGGTTTTTCAAAATTTCTCTGGCAGTTTCCGGGGAAGAAATGACAATATCCAATACTTCACCTCGTTTAAGGTGCATCAATGGACCATATTTGGCGGCTAAGTCTCTCAGGCGACGATGGAAAAAAGAGCCAACAAACAGGTGCAAATTTCCTATCAGTGGCAGCTTCAATGGTCCTGGAGGTAGATTTATACTGTTTTTTGATCCGTTCCATAATATCAAAATAATGAAAACACAGTATAAATCTACCTCAGGACCATTGAAGCTGCCACTGATAGGAAATTTACTCCTGCCATGGACGTTGATACTGATCCATGGACTGAGGTAGCTAGGGAGAGTGTTTCAACTACTCGGCGGGTAAGAACGTCAATTAAATAAAGAAGATGATGCCTTGCATGCAAGCCGCCAGATTTCATCCTAGGTTAGTGCTTATTCTTTTGTCGGAGTGCAAGCCGCCAGATTCATCCTAGATTAGCGCTTATTCTTTTGTCGGAGTTGAAAGTTGGCAATCAAATTGAGAGCAAAAGTTCTTGATTTGAGAAAGACAATTGCTGTATTTCAATGCTTATCCTTTTGGTGCTTCTGTTACAATTATATATAATAGACAGATGAATCTCTGCCCTCGGATCAGCCAGCTGTATTGATATACTAAAATACAAGGAAGTTCAATAATGGTTTGTGCACAGGCGGTCCTCTCTTGTCCTTTGAAATAGCTTGTTGGTGAGGGACGAATACTGCAAAGGCTGCTGCTTTTAGCATTGTACGAATTTGAGGATGGTGCAAAATATTCCATTTTGCAGACAGGTTGGCAGGGACTGTGAAGGTGCTGAGGTGGCTTCATTGATGACACCTTCTTTCATTTAACTGTCGGAATATGCATACAGTCAATTGAGTTAAATTTTTGGCTCCGTACCTACATGTGTAACTAATTTTAATTAATTAATTTTGATTAAATATGTATAAAATCTAATAAAATTCATGTTTAATATGTATGAGTAAATATTAACACTTAATTAAATTCATACGTAAAAATAAATTCAGACATTTATCATTATCCAATTTTTAAAACAAAAAATAAATAGTTTATATAAAATAAAATAAAAATGAGGAGATTTGTTCAGAAATCATACGATTCACTGTGAAGAAACTGATAAATTAATAAAGATGCTATGCTTATACCCAAATATACAATCGGCTGTTCGCCATATTCAAATTCAAAGAATTAATTAATTGTATTGTGCAATTAATTTACTACTGCAAGTTAAGTTCGCATTAAAAAAATTAAAAAAAAACAAAAAAAAATCAGATTTAAAATGATCAATACATTTTTATTAGTAGTGCTATAAATACAAACTTCTCATTTTTTTTTTCTTATTGTTGTTTTGTAATTAATTTCTATTACCGAGGTTTTTATTTCTTTTAATTTCATTTTTAAGTAATATTACAAGCAAGCATAATTCAATAAATTTTTGGGAACTCATCAATGTCAAACAAATTGATTTTAATAGTTAATTATGTAAAAGAAAATAAAAGAAAATAAACTCTTAACCACACAATTTTATCATTGTCACATATTAATAGATTTTTGAAAGTTAAATGATAAATATGGAGAAAAAAAAAAGGAGAGGATCCGAATCCTTATTATAAATAAGATATTAAGTTACTTTTTAAAAAAAAATCAAGAAAATGAGACAAAATATATTAATTTAAAAAAAAATAAAAAAGAAATGACAACACTTTCATATGAAAAATGAAAAAGTACTTACAACCCTTATATTCTCATGAAAATGCGAGAAGTTATTACAATAAATGTCTTAACAAAATCTATAACTTAAAAAATTATTTGTATCCTTAAACAAAATTCCACATAAACCTTGTGAGGAAGATTCTTAAACCAAGTAAAATCTAAGATTAAACACCAAGAGAAATATTTGTAGAACTGTTTGGAGGAATAAAATTCTTTAAAAAAAACATTTGAGAACACCAAGAGAAATATCATAGCAAGAATTAATGTAGTAGCTTCCGAGCCCCATTTTCTATCACTCCAAAAACTCTATAAGAGTAACACATTGGCAAAATTATAAACCAGAAAGGCAAGTAGTTGATCCCGAAAAATAAATTAATTATAGGCTTCTTTTGGTATTGAGATGTGGTGGTATTTTGAAACGAAAACACAAATTTAGTAAAAAACGATACAAAGATTCAACTAAAAATTAGTATTATCCAATACGTTTTTATTCTTATTTTCAAAACACAACACTTTACCACAATTTCGAATGAATCTTCAGTCCCATCACCTTAAAATAATTTGAAAGAACATCTAAGTGATTTCTTGAGCTCTTTAAAACCGTATCTATAGCTTTGAGAAATATCGCAAATTCGTATTGACTTCATATATAATATCCCAAACAGCTTTAAGAAGAGAAGATTTTTTTAACAAACATCCAGCTTCCGCAGACCAATATTACTTTCAGGTTTAGGAATTATCTTTTGATCAGCAAATGATAAATGAAGTTTATCTTTCTCACATACAATCCTAACTTATGGAATGCAATAATAAATCACAAATATGAACACAACCACTCTACTTTCTCTCTATTAACGAAGATCAAAAAGTAAGTATTGTAGTGCATTAGTGGGTAAGCGTATTAAAGTTTTTAGGTTGGTGTGACAATGTTAATCAAATTATTTTTATCATTACTGATCCCTTCCATGCTTCAATTCCTAATATCCTTAAAGTGTTTCCCTTAAGGACTGATAATTTGATTGAGTGTATGTTTGAAACTGACATATCATTGAAATCTGCATCAAAAATTGATGCAGTGTCAGCAAGTCGTTTAAGCACTCGTAAAGTTGTTAAAGTGTCTTGGAATACCGTTTGTGAAGGTGGTTTGAGTCAATCCGGTCCATTTCTCTGCACTCGTTGCAGATCTATAACTTCTTCAGCTACTCATAGAATTTTTCACTTGTATTTTGGCAATGAATAAATGGTCATTGTAGTTGCATTCTACACGTGTATTATATTCTCCTAGCCTTTTAATCATCATCTTTGCCTTTGCTTTTTTGGTATTCTTTTATAGATGTAGATATAGGAAATCAAAAGTCCTCAACTTGCATAAAGGACGAAGCTTTTAGAAGTTGAGAACTTTGGGAATAAAGATAGAAAAACTTAAAGCCTTGAACTTGCATGAAAGAGAGCTTTTGGAAGTTGAGAACACGGGGAATAAAGATGAAGAAAATTATTGAAACTTTTATTAACTTAAAAAATAAAGCTTATGCTTAACTATTATCGAGGGATTATTTTGCTGCAATAAAAATAATAAAAAAAGAATATTAGGAATTTATTCTATTCTATCTATTGTGCAATAAAGTAGGGATATAATTGTGAAAATATACAAATATGTACGTTGATTTTCGTTAAGGGACTTGGATGCCAGCAGGGCATGATAGGGATTAAGTTAATACAATTAGTAAAGTGTTAGATTTTTTTGTTATAAATTTAAATTACAGGGGTTTTCATGGTAATAACCAGCAAACAAAATTTTGGAGTTGTGATTAAATTTTTAGGAGAAATTTTTTAAAATAACCACTTTTATTTTTTATTTTACCAAACTAGTCACTTTCATAATTTATTTATTAAAGAAATAAATATATATATATATATATTTAAACAAAAATAATTTTATAAACATATCATTTTGGGTGATCAAAAGTGACTTTTGATTGTCCATTCAATCATCCAATTGGGTGAAAGAAAGGTGATTAAAATATATATATATATATATATATTGTGAATGAATTCCTATATTTATGCAATTATCGAATAATAATAAATTATTTTAAAATCCTACATATTAATATTCAAATAAACTAAATCTACAAGTATGAATATATGCAAGTTTGAAATATTTTGTTATTATTTGCTAATTTTAAAATTTTGGAATCCATTCAAAGTAAAAATAAATAAAATTCATTAAATTTTATAGAATAGAATATTTTTATTTAAATACAATTATTTTAATTTGTTTAATAAATAAATTATGAAATCGATTATTTTAGAAAATTAATTTATAAACGAAGCTAATTTAAAAAATTTCCAATGAAAAATTTTAAAAATAACATTATTTTATTCCCATTTTACATTTATAACTAACCCTAATCAATCTTACCAAATAAATAAATTTTAACAATTTTAGATAATTTTGCCCTTATGACCAATTCACAGTTATAAACAAATAATTTCCCAAATGCAAAAGTAAAAATATTTCTCATTCTCACTCAAGAATGACATCACAATTTCGGCAATTGAAAATTTTTCTAGCAATTGAATATCTTTTTGGTGAGAGAATAAATGTAAGTTTGTTTGTGTTATCATTGAAAATTTTGAATTTTGTTCTTTAGTAATTGTTGAAAATTTTATATTTCTTACGGGTTTTAAGAAAATTAGAAAATTTTAGAAATTTATTGTGTAAGTTGGCAGCCGGTAGTCGAAAATAGCCATAAAAGCAGCGGTACTGCTATTTTTCCGGCAAAAAGATGTACAGTGGTGGCAAGAAATGCCGGCAGTAGTTTGGCGGTGGTGGCGACAGTGGTCAGCAGTGGTGCAAGCGATGTTAACAAAATCAATAACTTAAAAAATTATTTGTATCCTAAAAAAATTATTTGTATCCTTAAAAAAACCCACAATCCTTACGAGGAAGATTCTTAAACCAAGTAAAATCTAATATTAAATGTCTTAACAAAATCTATAACTTAAAAAATTATTTGTATCCTTAAAAAATCCCACAATCCTTATGAGGAAGATTCTTAAACCAAATAAAATCTAATATTAAACACCAAGAGAACTATACATGGAACTGTTTGGAGGAATAAAAATTTAAAAAAAAAACATTTGAGAACACCAAGAGAAATGTCATAGCAAGAATTGATGTAGTGGCTTCCGAGCCCCATTTTCTATCACTCCAAAAACTATGTAAGAGTAACACATTGGCAAAATTATAAACCAGAAAGGCAAGCAATTAATCTCGGAAAACAAAATAATTATAGGCTTCTTTTAGTATGGAAAAAAATGCAATTATTTTAAAATGAAAACACAAATTTAGGGAAAAAAATGCTAAAATTCCTTATAATTAGTATCATCCAACACTTTTTTTATTCTTATTTTCAAAACACAATACTTTACTACAATTTCGAATGAATATTCAGTCCCATCACTTACAATCAATCTCTTAACTCTTTAAAATAAATTGAAAGAACATATAAGTGATTTCTTGAGCTCTTTAAAACCGTATCTATAGCTTTGACAAACATCGCAAATTCGTATTGATATAATATCCCAAACAGCTTTAAGAAGAGAAGATTTTTTCAACAAACATCCAGCTTCCGCAGACCAATATTACTTTCAGATTTAGGAATTATCTTTTGATCAGCAAATGATAAATGAAGTTTATCTTTCTCATATACAATCCTAACTTGTGAAATGCAATAATAACTCACAAATATGAACACAATCGCTCTAGTTTCTCTCTATTAACAAAGATCAAAAAGTAAGTATTGTAGTGCATTAGTGGATAAGTGTATTAAAGTTTTTAGGTTGGTATGACAATGTTAATCAAATTATTTTTATCATTAGTGATAACTATTAGTGCAAATTAAGTATAACTATTTGTGATAATTACCTGAAATGCAATAGGCATCCCAACAATATAATACTTTTCCTTGAAACTCTAACTTGCCTCCTTTAACCCTGCCACATCCTTCTGGTATCTACTGTATTGACTTGCGATGGATTGTTGCAATGACTAAAATGTATATTGAAATACAACGGGTTATGGATACTTATTAAACTGCACAAGATCCTCTATCATACGCAACAACCATAAATTAGCACGCGCTCTTCCCCTTACAAGCCGGAACCTCTCAAGCATAAAAAAAAAAGAGACAAGCGTACCGAGTCAATGTCAAGTATAGTAGAAAAATCAAGCTCATCATACACTGTCTCAATATCATCTAAAGTGATAGAGGCCTGATCTTCAAAATACGTGTCCCTCAATCGTGTGCCCTCAAGCAAATCCACAGTAGGATAATGTCCACAACATAAGCCAGTAATCAACCCAAACTCCATGCGTGAAAAACACCTGCCTTCCAATGAGAAACCACATATCATTGTTGTCGCCATCCACATGAGTTTCGTGCAACAACATATAATGTATGAGAATAGGTGAATGGTGTAAATATTCGAGGGATAAAAAGTGTCCAAAAGAAGTATGTCTAAATATATCAATTTGCGCCGCTGTAACTTTACCATAATATGGTCTATCACTACAAATCGAGATAAACAACTCGCTTCTCTATGAAAATGGTCATCTCATGGAATCTTCAATTGTAGTTGTTCAAATATTTGTACCCGTAAAAATTGTACCAATAATAAGTTAATTCTTAGACAATTTGTAACCATGTAAATTTACACATAAATACAATTAATTATACTAAAAAAAATATATTTTTAATAATTTCCTAAATTAATGCAATTAATCCAACATAATTGAAAAAATTTATATATTTATAATCAATAAATTTTTTTATAAAATTTTTAAAATTTTAAATGGTGGCAGTGGTGGTGGTGGCTATCTTGGGTGGGTGGTGGCCGTGGCAGTGGCAGTGGCGGGTGGTGACGGCGACGATGGTGAGTGGGTGGTGGCATCGATAGGTGATCGCTGAAGAGGTAGTGGCTATGAGGAGAAAATTGTGATGTCGTTGTTGAGTGAGAATGAAAAATGTTTTTACTTTTACATTTGGGAAATTATTTGTTTATAACTATGAATTGGTCAAAAGGGCAAAACTGTCAAAATTTGTTATAATTGATTCATTTAGTAAAATTGAATTAGGATTGGTCATAAATGTAAAGTGGAGGTAAAATAAGGTTATTTTCCAAAATTTTTCTTGGAAATTTTTTAAATTAGCCTTGTTTATAAATTAATTTACAAAAATAATCGGCTTCATAATTAATTTATTAAACAAATTAAAATAATTGTATTTAAATAAAAATATTCTACTCTATAAAATTTAATGAATTTTATTTTATTTTTTGCTTTGAATGGATTCCAAAATTTTAAAATTAGCAAATAATAACAAAATATTTCAAATTTGTATATATTCATACTTGTAGATTTAGTTTATTTGAGTATTAATATGTAAGATTTTAAAATAATTTATCATTATTTGATAATTGCATAAATATAGGGATTTATTCATAGTTTTTTTTTTTCTGATTCCCTTTCTTTCTCCTAATTGGATGATTGAATGACCAATCAAAAGTCACTTTTGATCACCCAAAATGATATGTTTATAGAATTATTTTTGTTTAAATATATATATATATATTAATTTTTTTAATAAATAAATTATGAAAGTGGTTAGTTTGGTAAAATAAAAAATAAAAGAGATTATTTGAAAAAAATTCCCCTTAATTTAAGGGACAATTCCAAAATTTTGTTTGCAAGTTATTATCATAAAAACCCCTGTAATTTAAATTTATAATAAAAGAATCTAACACTTTACCAATTGTACCAACTTAATCCCTACCGTGCCATGCTGACATCGAAGTCCCTTAACCAAAATCAACATACATATTTGCATATTTTCACAATTATATCCATACTTTATTGTACAATAGATAGAATAGAATAAATTCCTAATATTCTTTTTTATTTTTTTTATTGCAGCAAAATGATCCCTCGATAATAATTAAGCATAAGCTTTATTTTTTAAGTTAATGAAAGTTTCAATAATTTTCTTCATCTATACCCCAAAAGCTCTCTTTCATGCAAGTTCAAGGCTTTAAGTTTTTCTATCTTTATTCCCAAAATTCTCAACTTCTTAAAGCTTCGTCCTTTATGCAAGTTGAGGACTTTTGATTTCTTATATCTACATCTATAAAAGAATCCCAAAAAATCAAAGGCAAAGACGATGATTAAAAGGTAAGGTGAATATAATACACGTGTAGAATGCAACTACAATGACCATTTATTCATTGCCAAAATACAGATGAAATATTCGAGGAGTAGCTGAAGAAGTTGTAGATTTGCAACGAGTGCAGAGAAATGGATGGGATTGACTCAAACGACCTTCACAAATTGTATTCCAAGACACTGTAACAACTTTACGAGTGCTTAAACGACTGGTTGACACTGCATCAATTTTTGATGCAGATTTCAATGATATGTCAGTTTCAAACATACACTTAATCAAATTATTTTTATCATTATAATGTAGGTATGAATATACGAGTCTATATCTAGCTTGCATAATCATAAGGTTAAAAAATAAGTAATGATATCCCACAAATCCTGCGTTGGAGAATAAGGAAAGACGGTATTAGTCTGCAAGTTGTACATAAACATTTATTCTCAAAATCAAAAGTACTTTTTTTCTCATTAGTACAATATAAATAATTTAAACAACATTCAACCATAAAAATTTATTTGCACATGTTTTTAAGTGCCTTGGGTGCTTCTTATGTTGGAGTCAGAGCCAACCGAGATGACTAATCCGAACATCATAAAGTTGTTTCAGATCATTGAGCCAGAAGGCGTCTACAGAGGTAATTTATTTCTGAGGACAGTATCTGCCAAGCCTAATGCTCAAGTTACAAGTGACCATACTGGTACGACCGTCATTTCTAGGGCATGAATAACCTAGGTTTGTATTTTTTACTACCCTAATTTGTTTGACAACTTAGTGGATTATGTTAGTGTCTGAAATACATACGATGACTTGTAGCAGGCCACCCCATAAACTACGTTTCCACCCCCACCGCATTTGTATTTATCACTCGCTTCGCCAACATATTATTCTCTCCCACTATCAGTGCATTATTCTCCCGCACCGATAATGCATTTTTTGCCAGCACTGTCGTCTCATTTATTGCCAGCACCACTGGTGCATTTTCTGCCTACACCATCCCCACATTTTCATCCTTCTGACGCGCACAAAACATCTTATAATGATGATTTTAAGAGGAGCGTGATGGAGCACTTCGATTTTTTTAGTGTAGATATGCATGCTTTTAGGTAGGAGTGTAGGGATAATATCGATCAAGTTAAAGATAATATCGCCTGAGTTGACGATAATAGATCTTTGCTCATTATTGCAGTTGCCCCCTCAGGTACAAGTGCCCATTCACTTGTAGTTGTTCCGTTCAGGTAATCACAATGATTTTGAATAAGTTGTATTGGTGTTAGTTTATGCAAAATATTTAACAGTTTATTTCTTAAATATTGTTCTATTACAGGCAGAGGATCTACAGTTTGTTGCTCATAACGCACATGTCGATATACAGCCCAAACCTCCACTTGTGCAACAAAAGAGTCAATTCGGTCAAACATACAAGAAGAGTTCATATGGCAAGAGCTCATACACTAACCCTATGAAGAGAAGTCGTTTAGGTTCTTCTACTAGACAAATGCCTCATTATCCAACAAACCTGATTATCGATCCTTTGGTGTCATATCCCAATAAGTTATTCGCTAAGTTCCTACAATGGTTGAAAGACTCAAAGACATATATCGAAACTCGTTCGGTCACATTGACACCGCAGTGTCTTCTTGGTATTTCTTATCCGGATGCATAGCTAGAGAATATTGTAAACGAACAACATATTATTAATGAATTCCAATATTATTTTCAGCATCTAACTAAAATGTTATTATTTTGTCAGTATATTGACAAGTATTTGTATTTGATCGCGCACCGACAACAAGCGTGTCCCTATATACTATCACAGGACTGGACCATTACCTCATCGCATTTATATGTATGTATGATGTTGTCAACTTGTGTTACATTGACAAATATCGATAATTTTTGCATTTTTATTGAATTGGGTTACGTGTTAATTATGCAAACCAAATTACTTTACATGTAGCAGGAAATGCGCTCTAATGCGATACAAATGGGCAATTTTCCACTAGGTTTAGATATAGACTAACACGTGAAAGGCGACTCAGATGGGGTGAGAAGAGCATAGAGCGTTGTTGACTATTCCTGCCTTGATATGTGATGACCATTGGATTACATGTGCCGTTGACTTGCGTGACAGACAAATATTCGTGTACTACTCTACGCCGTTAAGCTATTCCGATAAGGAGGTGGATGAGATGTTGAAGTCATTATACATGTTGTTACCTTATGTAAATGCATACATGTGGGCTGTATGATGCAAAGTCAGAATAGTGTGATACAGGTAAGCCATTTATGTATTTTAGAGTTTCTAACTTTTCCCATCAGACAATAGGCAGCGCAGAATGTAGCATTTTTATATGTAAGTTTATAGAGTACATTATGTTAAAATAATATTGAGACTTTAATTCTAACCATGAGCCAAGTTTTAGGATAAAGATGGCACTCAATTTATATGAGGGATGCATACATTGACATATATTATTTACATTTTGTTAATTTGAATCGTTAATTTTGTTTTACATGGCAATTGATTTTATATTTCTTAAATTTAAATTAAGTTAGTTAGTTAAGTAAAATAAAACAAAATATAAAGGTTGACATTTAATTAATTAATGATATCTAAATAAAATTTACACTGCCGCAATATTTTTAAACAACACACAAACATTTAATCACTTTCACATTACATTTCAATTTCAACGGATACACTGAATCATATTACATAATCATTTAGTGCAAGTTAATAAATGTCTTGACAAGTAAAATAATACATAATCACTCAGTCTGTTCTTGATATAACGGATTTTTGCATGTTGCGTGATTATGGTCGCATTGCTTGCAGTAGGAACATCTCCAAATGACCACCTCCTCTCCTGTGGATGAAATGCATTAATTTCGAGGTCGACCGGTTAATATGTGGCCTATCGGTGATTTGACAATAATAGATTGGATCTCTTGCGAAACAACCCAGAAACTTTAGTCTCTGACTAGATGAATCTCTTCAACATATATTGTCATGAATGTGTCATTCTTAAAGATGTTATCATGTCGGTCCAACACAAACACCGAATCGGACACTAGTCCAAGTGCATCTCATAGTTTTAGTAAAAACCAATCCCATGATACATCATTTTCAGAGTTTCGTATTCTAAATGCAATAGGATAAATTTAGTCGTTTTCATCAAAAGCAACCACAACAAATATGGTCCCCTGGTATGTATCCTTTAAAAAAGTATCATCAATGGCAATCACGGGATGAATTGATGAAAAAAAACCACGCACAAACTGGTCAAGCATCATGAAAAAGTACATAAAATAGTCGTCGTTATCCATTTCTATATGCGTTATTGTAATAGGATTTATGTGTTCTAAAACATGGCAAAAATATAGGACTAATTGAAATGAATCGAATGGATCCCCGCACATTAATGCATGTGCTTCTTCCCTGGCTAGTCAGGCCTTGCGGTATAACACAACCACTTTAAACTCTTGGTGTATGTCATCTCGGTGTTTATTGGAGTGTAAATCTTACTTGGATCTTAAAATTTGTCCATCACATATTCATCGATAAATTAGCTGCTTGCTTGGCGGTGTCCTGGTTGTATCAAGTCACTTCGACAAGTATAACATGTTTCAATTCGTTTAACAGACTAATATTCGTCATTTTTATCTGTGTTAGTTGCTCGAATTCGCCATTTACATCTGTCAACCACATTTTACCTCTAACCGGTCTGATGTGAACTTGGTTACCTTAAACTGAAAATGATTTCTCATTGCTATCATTCATAATGTATCTCGTAACTCTTTTTTCGAATTGAAAATTTGGCCAGCACATATGATATCTGAAGCAAAACTAGACAATGCATCTAACAACCGAGAATTTAAAGGTGGAATTGGCCACAAATAGTAAGAAGTTAACGGACTTGACATATTTGGTTGACACCCCATTGATCTGATTCTCTGACTCAGTCCATGCCTTAAGTTTGTCATTCCATCCTTATCCTCGGCATAGTAATTTCTACCAAGGATCCTGATTGTATTGAGTGGAATGTTAGCACCTTCGCTTTCCATACACAGTTAAGTATCAAAATGATCGTGTACAAGTTCTTCATTGTATTGACACTAGAGAGTATCCTTCGTGAAATGTAGGATATTCATAATGTCTTGGCAAAAGCTTTATAGCATTTACGTGAGTCGGTGAACGATGATAATCATGGTTGAATTGATTACTCCCCTAAGAAGAAACAAATAGTTGTACGTGTACTTTCGGATTTCAAGCTGCAAAAGAGGAGTATAAGACACCTCGTGATCATCAACAACTATCATCTCTGTAGTGACATACAACAGACTAAGATGTCTAGACTATGTAACCACAATACTGCTTACAAAAATATTTACATCAGATTCATCTATGATATCCACTATATAATAGATTCGATCTCATTGTCTTTAAAACTTATTTTAATATGGATAGTGAATTCCACTTGATCAATCTGATTGCAGTCGTATATTATGCATAATAATTATTGAAAATTAATATTCTTTAGAATGGGTAAGAGTTAGACCCTTCCACCACGGTATTTCTCAGAACCGTCTGTTAATGTAATTTGTGATCCTTCGTGACGAACACCAACCGACACAATCTCAGCCATATCTGAAAGGTTACAAAATAATTTATATTTATTTAAATTTACTAAAAAATTAACTTTTGTTTAGGAAAAATTTTCAATTAATACAAATTCAAAATTAAACTAACAAAAAAATTTCTTAATGGAAATTTTAAATTAGTACAAATTCAAAAAAAATTAACTAATAAAAAAATCTAGAATTACTACAAATTCAAAAAAAATTAATAAAAAGATTTACTTAATGCAAATTTTAAATTACTAAAAATTCAAATAAATTAATTTAAAAAATCCTTAATACCAATTTTAAATTACTACAAATTCAAAAAAATTATTTATGCAAATTACTTAATACCACAAGCTCCATTTCAATCTACAATTTTTCTATCAATGACTTTCTAATTCATTCACCATAACCGACTTGTTTTTGTGCTTTTTCAGTGTATTAATGAAATAAATTTAACATATATACAACTCAAATAAATTATAACATTAACCACAATAAGCTCAAATAAACTATAACATTAACCACAATAAATTAACATGTGAATGAATAAAAATCAACCAAAAATTATTCAAAATGAAAGCACAAAAACTCACTTGTGTTTTGTATTGTCATTAGAATATCTGAATTTTTTACCAATGAAATAAATATTAAAAGTATGAAAATTGAAAATGAAATAAAGAACTCTTTTTATGATGTAAAAGAAGTATAGAATAGTGATGAGGGTAAAATTGTTAATTTATTTTTTTATCTTTTAATTTTTTATTTATTTTTATTTTTTTATAATTTTATGTAAATTTTATTATAGTAAAATTTATTTTAAATAAAATTAATTACATCACTTATTATTTATTGTGTATATTTAAAATATAAAAAATTATTTATTATGTAAATTTTAATAAATAAAGAAATAAAAAAATAAAAAAAATAATATAAGTACAAAAAAAAGGGGGCAAAGGCATGAGCGCTCGGGCCAATGATGTTGTAATTAAAATTTAGAGTTTAGAGTTTTAGGATTTAGAGTGTAGTAAAGGGGGCTATAGTAATCGAGTGTATTGTAGTTAAAATTTATGATTTATGATTTTTTAGGATTTAGCAATTTTATAGTTTACAATTTAAAGTATAGTTTGTCGTAAGGGTAAAATTATCTAAATTTGTTAAAATTAGTTTATTTGGTATGATTGAATTAGGGTTATAAATATAAAATGGAGATAAAATAAAATTATTTTCAAAATTTTTTCAATTTTCAAATCCCTTATTTCAGCAGGGTTATGACTATTAAAATAGAATATTTTTATAGAATAGAATATTTTTATTTAAATACAATTAGTTTAATTTGTTTAATAAATAAATTATGAAACCGATTATTTAAGTAAATTAATTTATAAACGAAGCTAATTTAAAAAATTTCCAAAGCCATTATTTCAGCCGGGGTTATGTTGACATTTGAAAAGCTTCAAGAGCCAATCCCATCAATTTTTGAGTGAAATCAGACAACTGTTTTTAGGTACAGATCTTCTACTTTGCTTATAATTCTCTGGACTTGTTCTGCAACTCGTAGACTGTTTCTTTTCTTTTTCTTTTTTTGGGTAATACAAAGGTCATTTTATTTGTATTCTAGATATGACTGATATGCTCCTTGCCTTGTGATTGTCATCTCTGTTTTTGCTTTTCTGGGTTTGTTTTGATCGTAAAGATAATTTTCATGAAAGGAATTAATTTGTTTTTATTCTCACAGAATGTAATGTCTGCTGGTATACACGATATATATATATATATATATTGGCTTTTAATTTTATTCTTTTGTTTTTTGAGGAAGCTTTAAAGTGATAAGATATTGTAATTTTGGGCACTTCAACCAGCAATTATGCCTGCTATTTACTGTGGGTTGGGTATTTTTCGATAGTGCTTAATGCCCATGAACATTGATGTGTGATTGTTGTGTCTGTGTGCATAGGTGTGGACTAGTCCATCAGCTAAATCTCGGGACGTGTTGGCTCGGTTGTGTTGCTAATTAAGGTATGCAAGAGATTATTATGCCAAGAACTTATTCTACGAAATTTTTTATTGAACTGTGAATGTATTTATGTCTATTGGAGTTGTTACTGTACATCTGCACTGAGTATGTGTTTGTCTGACATTATGAACAATTAGCACATCTTGTAAATATCACTTTTGCAATTTCTAATATGTCAATTGTTGATTAATTGTAAATTGGAAGAATCGTCATAATCTTGTATTGAACTGGTGTTTAGATGTGTCCTGAAAACTCTCTTGCCCTTTCGTGCTTTCTTGGCAGTCCTGAACACAATTTGGTTATTCATTTCAATGCCATTACCGTGTTTAACAAAAGTTAATATGATTTTGAGTTAATTATTAGATTCTTAATATGTCCTAACTTATATGGTTTTAGGTGAAACACCTTTAGATTGACTATTTTTCTCAAGTATTTGGGAAAGCAATTGTAAAACCTTGTGCTCAAACAGCTTTGTTATTGCTTCATTACACAATCTCATTTACTTTCTTTAACCTCCTCTGTTTTATCCCAAGATATGTTGGACACTTAATTGTGAAAATTGACACGTCAGATACTTGTGTGGTTTAGTGAGACAATATACCTTCATCTTGTCCTTTCTTGTTTTCTTGACAGTCCACTGTGCAATTCGGTTCTTTGTTCAATGAAATTACTGTGTTTAACAAAATTTCATAGGATTTTGAGTTAGTTATTAAATTCTTAATGTGTCCTAACTTATATAGTTTTAGGTAACATAACAATGTATGGTTATTTATTTGTGTCTAGATTTTTGAATATTTTTTTTTCTAACTCTCTACATGTGTATCATACACCATTTGTGTCTGTATGTACCGATCATAGATTTTCTCTCCTTCTTTCCTGATAATTTGAACATTCATTTGAGATCTATCCTTATTTCCATAAAGAATGCTTGTTTGTGAAAAGGGAACAAATTGATTTAGGCCTCATTTCTACTTGTGCTACAGGGAAGAATTAAAACTAGTATATCACATTATTCTTGCTTATCTACATGTGTCACTATTAAGCTTGGTCAGATAATTTCTACACAGGCATGAATGGTGTGAGCAAAATATGTTATTTACATATTGTTGTTGATATTTAGCCCATCTAGAAATAAAGTGTAGATTATTATATAAAATAGTATACCAGAGAAAAAGATTTCAGTTGTGTACTCACAAAACTCTAACCAGCAATATCAAAGCAATTTTGTTTAGTTTATGGAATTGATTCTTTTTTCTTTACCCAATTCTGCCTTCAAATCAATTTTGTGTAATATGTAATATTGATTGAAATGTACAATACTAGTCGAATTTGCCTGGTATCAACCAGTATTTAGAGCAATATGGGGTTAACATATGAAATCTTGCTTAAATTGGTTCATGCCAGTTGGAACACACTAATAATGTTAATAACGTCGTTTCTGCTACTGCAACTCGTTATCTGTTGTTATTTCTTTTTTAAAATTTTTGTTCGAGTTGTTAATAAAATGATGAAGTTGAAGTAGAGGTGAGACTTTCTCAGTGATAGTTTTGGTTAATTGCTTTGACAATGAAATTAGTTTTTGGTGCAATTGATAGTCTACCCTGCTGATTACTTGTTGCATAATTGATGTCTCATTCTGGCATAGCTAACCTGTGCAATATAAACTACATACAAGTCTAGCCATAAACTCCCTTTCTTGATTAAAATTGGGTGGATGATTTGGAAATTCAGATTTTAGTTCCCTGTGAACTTGACCTCCGTAGCATGACAAGCTTAATTTTCTGAATTGATGTACATCTTATTCCTTTATGCTGTCATGGAAACATTGCCTTGGTGAGTTATCGGAATATGTGAGGCTAAATTATATACAAGTCAAGCCAGGAATTGCCTTTCTTGATTTGCAAAAGCCAAAGGATCACTAATGAAACATATCACCAAACAATTTGTTTATTCCATGCATCATTTAACATTTTTGTGTTCTTAGGAATGAAAGCTTTGACTTTATATTCTTCTTTACATGACAGCACAGCATTGTGGTTCATACAGCATCATTTTTGTGTCTAAAGCAGGGGACCAATATTATTTTTACTTGTTCCTGAAACTCCCGAAGAATAGTTTTGTTCTACAAGTTATACAAATATTCACTGCTCTGAAAAATCCCAAAGGATTGAACAAGGATGACTGAAGAAGAAAGAACTATTGTCGAAATCTTAGAAGAGAATACCCCAATTGACTTTACGAGGTATATAACCTATGTCAGTGCTCCACAAGCTGGTGCCATATCAACATTTTCCGGAACAACACGTGATACTTTTGAAGGCAAAACAGTCGTTGAGCTTAGGTATGAATCATACATACCAATGGCAATACGCTGCATCAAATCTATCTGTTTATCAGCTAGATCTTCCTGGAACCTCCAATCTATTGCAGTTGCACACCGGCTAGACCCTGTCCCAGTGGGAGAAACGAGCGTCTTCGTTGCTGTATCAGCAGTTCATCAGGCTGACTCCCTGGATGCTTGTAAGTTTTTGATTGATGAACTAAAGGCATCTGTTCCAATATGGAAGAAGGAGGTTTACTCTAATGGAGAAGTTTGGAAGGAGAATTCAGAGTTTCTGGAGAAGAGGCTGGAGCTGGGGAAGAAGGATGGCATTTGCTCTGGAAGAAAAGTTCGGGTGAAGTCACATGATACAAAGACCTGCTGCCGTGCCAAGGTCAAGGTAGGTGATGATGAAGGAATAGCCGATAAGGCGGTACCATCAACTGAGAAATCAGAAAAATAACATAAGTTCCGAATTCCTCCTATTGCAGTTGTTTTTGTTTTATTCATATGTAAAGTAATGGATGTATCAAGTGGGACCCGACTGTGCGGAGCTCTTTGTCGCTTACGTATTTCTGGCAAATATAATTCTGGTAATGCCAGATTGAATTTTCTCTTATATAAAAAAAAATGCAATTTGATCTTGCCAACCAAACTGTTGGCCGTTGCCAAAAACAACATTTGCAATGTTCAGGGCCTCTTTGATTGGTGAACAGGGTTTGGAGGATGAAATCAAACCACTTGTTTTGAAGGGCTGTAGCAAACAGGGTTTGTAGTATAAAATCAAATCAATGAAGGACTGAAGCAAACATGACATTTCAATGTCAAACCATCTCTCAATATAAAACATAACAATTTCTACAAAAAGAACAAGATAAGACATCATAATGGAAACATGATGTCCTGTACTTATATTGGTATTATATTTGAAATACTATCGCGAATCTTAAAACAAACAACGTAAAAGTCGTTATGATATATTTTTTGATGTTGCTACTTGTAGATTATATTTAAAACACCAACGCAAATTTTGAAACAAACAATACAAAAGTTAAAACACATTTACAATAATCTTGAAACATCAAATGTTAGAATTGAAACTCCAATGCATAAATTGAAAGTAATACTTAAAATTAGCAACGAAAAACTTGAAATATCAAACGAAAGTGTTGAAAATACCCGGTTCGATGTGCATATTGTCATGTCATAGGGAATTTTTTGACGTGGGTACTTATACACCATACCTGAAACACAAATGCGAATATTGAAACAAACAACGCAAAGTTGAAACAACTTTGCCATGAACTTGAAACATTATACATTAGAGTTGAAATTCAATGCATAAGTTGAAACCTATACTTGAAACCAATAACAAAAATCTTGAAATATCAAATGGAAGAATTGAAAATACCTCCTTCGGGTTGCAGATAGCCATGTCACGTGCTATTTTTTGACATAGGTACCTATACACTATACTTAAAACACAAATGCAAATCTTGAATTAAACAACTCAAAAGTTGAAACACATTTGCAATGAACTTGAAGCATCATATGTTGGAGTTGAAACTCCAACGCATAAGTTGAAACCGACAAAGAAAACCTTAAAATAGTAATGGAAGAGTTGAAACATACCCCTTTCAGGGTGCACATAGTTATGTCATGGGATGTTGTTTGACGTGGATATCTTTACACTATATTTGAAATACTAACGTGAATATTGAAACAAAGAACGCGAAAGTTGAAATACCTTCACAATGATCTTGAAACATCATACGTTAGAGTTGAAAACTTCAATGCATAAGTTGAAACCAATACTTGAAACCATCAGCAAAAACTTGAATCATTAAATAGAAAAATTGAAAATACCCCATTTGAGGTGCACATAGCCATGTCAAAGGGTATTTCTTAACGTGGGTACTAACGACGATGTAAAACACTATATTTAAACACCAACTTAAATCTTGAAACCAATGACGTGAAACTTAAAACATCTTTAATATCAACTTGAAAAATAGTACATAAGATTTGAAACTATATCGCTAATGATAAATATATACTTGAAACCATAAATAAAAAACTTGAAACATTTAATGAAAGAATTGAAACGGACTCTTTCGGTGTACACACAGTCATATCATGGATGTGTTTTAACGTAACTACATGTGCACTTAACTTGAATTACCAACGTGAATATTAATACAAGTAATGTAAAAATTAAAACATTTTTGCACTGAACTTAAAACTAAATACATAGAATTTAAAATTAGAATGCAAAAATTAAAACAACTATAAAATTGATTTGAAACAAACAATATTGTAGTTGAAATCATGACTCAAAATTTAAAATAATTAAAATATTATTAAATAATTTTTTATTAATATTTATATTATTAAATATTAATTTTTATTAATTTTTATATTATATTTTAATTATTTGGGGGACAACCGGTTACAAAACTTGTTATCCCCAATTTCTTTTTATTCTTTGGTTGCCACTTGGCAGCCAAACATCAATTGCCTAATTAATACATCCGATGTAAGGATACGTTGCATGGATGGTAGACCATCTCTTCCTAATCCTCTTAATTGTGGTATGAGAACGATTTGAAGAGACACTTTCCGGGACGATTTTTCAGGCCCACATCTGGCGACAAATGCTTTCAGAATTTGACTCGGGAGAAAGCTAAGCCTGTGAATCCAAATTTCCTCTCGTGGATAGAGGTGATTATCACTTCTCATTCTACCCGAATGGTTGAAAATCGAAACTAAATAATATATTTTAAATCGAAATTAACTTTTTTAAAGTAAATTTTAATTTTAAAATTAATTTCAAATTAATTTTTGTTAAATAAATTTTTTTAGGTTAAATTATAGTTAAAACTGAATTAAAGAATCAGTTTAATTTAAAAATAAAAAATTATTTTTTATGTTAAATAAATTAAATCTTACTTTATATTTAAATACAAAATTTTAATTATTAAACTACACATATAAAGTTACATAATTTATTAAAAATAGTATGTTTAGTTACATATAAAAAAAATTAATCAATGTGTTTATAATATTTAATTTAATTTAATTTATTTTGTTATTTATATAATAATTTAATTAAATAGTGATGTATATATATTTATTTTAAAATTATTAAAAGATTTAACAATTATAACAAATAAATATATACATAATATAATATTATTAAATATATAATTGTATCATCATAAAAAAAAATTAAATTTCTCTTTTTTAGTAATGTGTAATATTAATTTGATTAATAATACAATATTTTTTTAATAATTTGTTGTATATTAATTCTCTTTAATAACTTATTTTTCTTCTCTTTCGTTTACTCAAATTTTTTTTATGTATATAATAATTTTATAATTTATTTTAATTGATTTTATTTATTAAAATTTTTTTTATGGAGTTAAAAATTAAAAAAATTAAGATAATTGATAAATATGGTATTGTATTTTTGAACCGAAACCGAACCAAAATCGAATTGGAATCGAAAAAAAAGTATCCTATTAAACATTATAAGTTCTAATTTTAAAATTTAAAAACCAAAATATTTAGGATAGGTTCTGATTTCGAGCGAAATCGAAATTGAAATCAAAATCGATTTGTATTATTCTCACGTGAGTGCAAATCAACTCCTTTAACGCCAGAAAATGCTGTTAGAATTTGACTAAAGAAATCGACTTGTGAGATTTGTTGTCAAGTGAGTAGAAATCGACTCCCTTAAACGATTTCTGACTTACTAAAATAATTTATTTCATACAAATTAGATATTTTATAACTATTTACACGTTGTAATCTTAAATGTAATTAGTAACTACATAATTCTGTACAGAAAAAATAAACCAATAATCATGGAAACCAAATCATGGAAACCAAATGGCATGCACAAGATCATATAATCAGTGTGCTTGGAATTGATGTTTGATAAAATATTCTTATTTTTATTTTTAAAAAAATTATTTCATTATAAAGTGTTAACACTGCATAAATAATAAACTAAAAATATATTTATTTATTTATTTTGTTATTAATTTTATATAAGAACTTATCAAATTTAATTAATATTAAAAATAATTTTTAAATTAGTACATAATTACATACGAATTAATATACTATTTAAAATATATTTTTTAATAACAATAATGCATAACTGATTTTTTAAAAAGTAATTTTTATTAAATTTAATATTAAACCAAAAAATAAAATCTTAAAATTTCAGTCGCCTGTGTATAGTGTGTTCAGGGTTACCACCAAATGCATTGCATGTAATCAAAGGTTCTATCACAATTACTATTATATAACTAAATATTATCATTTCAAAATCCTTTTTCCTAA
>JAXCLQ010040125.1:0-22315 GCA_035584115.1 Cedrela odorata | reverse complement strand
AAAAAAAAAATTAATTTCTCTTTTTAGTGATATGTAATATTACTCCAAGTAATAATATAATATTTTTTTAATAATTTATCGTATATCAATTCTTTTTAATAACTTATTTCACTTTTTTTTTTGTTCACTCAATTTTTCATAATGTATACAATATTTTTATAATTTAATTTTATTGATTTTATTTTTTTAAGATTTTTTTATAGAGTTAAAAATTAGAGAAATTAAGATAATTGATAAATAGAGTATCCTATTTTCGAACCGAGATCGAATTAGAACTGGAAAAAAAAAAGAGTATCATGTTAAATAGAGTAGGTTCCGATTTCAAAATTTAATAATCGAATTATTTATAGTAAGTTCCGATTCCAATTTTACAAGAAATAGGTTTTGCACGTAACGGTGGTTAAGAGGCCTGGTCTGTGTATTGTTCACACAAGCTAATACGGATTTGATTTTTCTCGAGCTGGGTGACAGGTTAATAAGACCCAATAGCCACCACTATTTGAACATCTGAGAACTATTATTCAACACATCAAAGTATAACCAATTTAGGGACCAATATATAAAGTTTTTAAAGTTAACCAATTTAGCGACCAATTGCAAAACATCCAAAATCTTACATATTGGAACCAATATGTAAGATTTTTATATTATGATAAAAATGGACTCAAACACAAATATAAAATTAAAGTTTGAAATTTTTTCCTTTTTTCACTTTTTTTTTCTCTTTTTCTTTCTTTCCTTGCATTCAAGTCCAGATTTTGAGCACGCTAATTCTGGATTTCAAGCACAAAATGCTAGCAATTCATCTCTTATTTGCGGCCATTCTCCACTCAATCAAGCCACATTTTCAACAACACAACCCAAACAAACATTAAAATTTCAACGCAAATAATCAAGGTGCATGCATGATTCATGGCCTCAAACTTACCTAGAATCCAAATATTTGCCAATCTCCTTCACTTCGCCGCGGTCCACTCAAGTCGCCGGCTTGGATAAATTGTTTACAGAAGTAGACATTTTGAGAAATTTTCCTAATATTATTTATTGAAGGGAATATAACCCACACAAAGGGTGGGATTCCAACAGCCAATGATCTAGAGACTCACCTTTAACCCGCTTAAGGAGTAAAAAATAATGAGACGATATTTAATGAATACATTTTAATAAACTTCTTTATAAATTTTTTATTTTTTAAATTTAACTTCAATCAAAAATTGTTTTTACAGACATTTTTCTAAAAATAATATCTAAAAAATAATTACAATTATTTTTAATTTTAATAAGAATTTAGAAAATACATTTCATTATATTTTATTACAAATTAAAAATGTACTCTTAAGAGTGATATTTGAGATGTTTCTATTTTCTTTCATATGTTATATTTTAATTAATTTAACAATCTTACCAAAGACATTTTATTATTTTATTTTCAAAAAATGTTGGCAGTCGTTTTCCTAAATTTCAAAATAAAAAAAAAATTACTTCGTTCTAAGGTGTTGGTAATAAAACTTGACTTCACAGTTGTAAAATTTAAGTCAATTCTATGAAGTATACAAGAACAAGAACACAGCAAAGAAATTAACGATAATGGAAAGTCAAATCCAAAAGAAACCCAGAATTCTGTGTCTTCATGGATTCAGGACAAGTGGTGAAATCCTCAAGAAATTGATTGGAAGATAGCCTGAAACCGTTCTCCAAAAGCTTGATCTTCATTTCCTTGATGCTCCTTTTCCTGCACAAGGCAAGTCAGATGTTGAAGGCATCTTTGATCCTCCATTCTACGAATGGTATCAAAGGAATGAGGTTAGATCTACCAGAAAATACAATTTTCATTTTCATATTTAAATTTTAGTCATAGAAAGAATAGTAACAGTGACTATTTTTTATTTTAGGATTTTACAGTATATACGAATTTTGAAGAGTGTATTGCATATATAGAGGATTACATGGTAATGCATGGTTCTTTTGATGGTTTGCTGGGTTTCTCTCAGGTGAGCAGATGAAAACTACCACAATTTTGTTTTATTTTCTTCGAATTTCTTGCTAGCTGCAGCAGTTATACTCAGTTTCTTAGTTTTTTTTTTTTTTTTTTCTAAATTGATTGGTGAGAGTAGGGAGCATTTATATCAGCTGCTTTACCACGGATGCAAGCAGAGGTAAAATGTCAATTCTTATGGTTGGTTGTTTTTGTTTTCTTGAAATTACTATTCCCTGTGCCCAAATTTAGAAGAGGAGAATGAGATAATTACAATTTATGTGCATAAGTTTCTGAAACTGTAGGGTGTGGCTCTGACAAAGGTACCAATGATAAAGTTTGTGATAATAATATCAGGGTCTAAATTAGTGGGATTCAGGCTTGGGCAGCCTAAGCTTGCAGCTAATGCATTTTCATTTCCCGTTGAGTGCCCGTCTCTTCATATCTGCATAATTTTTATTGCCTAAGTTCGTATGGAAGAATATAAAATGCATGGTATAGATATTAATGATTTGTGATTTGTGATTACATAGCATTTTCTTTTGTTTAGTAGTGGTTCATTTCTGGTTTTAACTCTTTTTTTCAAAATGCTTTCATCAATTGTCCCTTTAAACACAGGCATAATAGTTTAAAATTCTTTGTTAGGATGTATTCGTTATGAATGTCCTAATATACAGAGTTTTCTGTAAATTCATAAATCACAGCAAGTCTAAATGTAAGACTCAATACATTCATGAAAGGAGAGACCATAGTACTCCTTGTAAGCTTACCAAAGACAGGTCCTAAACCCAAAGAGAAAGATATACAGATGGTATTTTTGAAATTAGATTTAGCTCTAACAATAGTATAATAATATATATATATATAACTGAAATACCTAGATCCCTATCTTTTAGGAGATCCACCTGATATTCTATTTCTAATAGGATAATTTCTGAAGAAATTGGTGAAAGGTTTTTGCATGTAGAAACTCCTAGCGAAGTTTCTAATAAGAGACCAAGTAGACCTATCATAGATCTGATTTTCTGGTGTGAGAATTGGAAATATAATGGTTACGTCAGTAGTTGATAGCCAAGAAGAAGTTCAAATCGACAAAGAGTTGTTTATGAGGCATTTTAACTTTCTGAGAAAAATAAAGCAGTCAAAGAATGACTTTTATTGACTTTTTCTGAGAAAGAAAAGGATAAGTATGATGGATTTTATATTATATCCATGAAAAAGATAAAGAACACTTTTATTTTGGTATTTGAGTAAACATCTAGGGAAAAGAATTCCATAAATAAACATGTTGCTACCCTTATGACCAAATATCTTTTTATGCTAGGTTTATGTGCGAGCGGAATATAGATGGTTTGTTAGAATATCATATTGCTATTGTATTGACAATTTAAGCCCAGGTATATACTCTCAATGGCAATTCTGATTGAAAAACTATTGGTCAACTAGGGGCTTTTGCAATAACCTCACTATAACCCACTAGCATACTTATACTTGACAGAAATATCAATGGAAACGAAGCCAAAAGCCTGTTAAATCATGTTGGCACGCCGTGAAAGCATAATTAAAACATCGAGATTAATAACGAATGAAATAAATCACACACTACACAAAGACACAATAATTTAATGTGGCTCACCCCTAATTGGGCTACATTCACGGATGAGAAATAAATTCACGATAATTGGTTAACCCAGATTATAAGAGTACAAACACTAAATATACCATTATGATACCTAACTATTTACTTTAGGGTATGATTCTAGTGTTTATAAACCAGTATGATCCCTAGTGTTTATAAACCACTATGATCTTCGGCTATATATTTCAAGGAATCATAGCTAACCCATTCTCTAACTCTCCATAAATAAGATGTGATATGACATATTTCGTCTAGGACTAGTAGTACTAGTTTCTTTAACTTGAACTCCCCCTTGAACAAGTTAACTCCTATTGTGATATAACCTATTTCTTCCATGACTCATAATACTATTCCATCTTTATCTTGAACTCCTTTAATAAGTTAACTTTTTTTTAATTTTAACTTGAGTTAGTATTAACTTTTTTTTTTATTCAGTTCTTGATCTTTAGAGTTTAAGTGCAAAACAAAATGGTATCGAAGATTTGAATCCATGGTGTTATCTAAATTCAACATTGAGAAATTCACTAGAGAGAATGATTTCAACTATGCAGATTGAATATGTGTGTTCTGTTGTTTCATTAGGATTTTGAGGATGCTATTGTAGGGGTAAAGGAATCTGCCAAATTCTTTGAGTGATCTGATAAGGAAAAAAGAGAATTGCGGTGTGGGAAAGCACATAGTGCCACTGTTTTGTGCTAGGGTGAAAAAATTCTGAGGGAAATTTCTAAAGAAACATATAGTGTTTGGTTGAAACTCGAGAGCCTTTATATGGCCAAAAAATTGATATGAACAGAAAAAAAATTTACTTTTTGAAATATTCATTTTAGCTAATATTTACCAACTTTAATTAATTTATCTAATTAATTAAAATAACACACTAAGTAAGTTAAGGAAACAAGCAATTTTAACGTGGCTCGGATTTTCAAATCTTATATTTATGAGGCTACGTTCAGAGAAAATAATCCACTAAAAAATCAAAACGATATAAGTACCAATGGACTTAAACAAAATTAGAGACTCCCTCTTTATATTATCATCATTGTGTTGAATTTTTTAGGTGGACTTATTGAGCAAGATCCCTTCACCTTAATATGTCACAATTCCTTTGACTTAGTGAGATCTCCTAACTTTAATGATGTTGAAATTCTTTCAACAAATTCAGTAAGATCTCTTTGCTAAATGTCATTGAACTTTTCTCAATTAACACAAATTATTCTCTCGAAAAATATTTTGTTCGTCTTCTGAATAACAGTATCAAAAACATCTTAACAGATTGCTCCTTTCATTTTTGCCCAAAATAAAACTATTTCATCTTATCAGATTGTTGGAATAGGCAATATTACTTAGAATGTCAGATGGGGCTGTGAGGGAGTTGGGGAAAGTTAGGCATATCCAATTGAGAGAAACTTATTTCTCGAGATGTTTATTATTCATGATCAAATTTGATAAAATCATTCATGAAAAAATATACATTTTAACAAGTCCTCAAACGAAACTCCTCCGTTTTAAATGGATTTTTTTTATAAAAAATTCCTTAAAATAAATTATCTAAAGGCACAAATATTGAAACCTTTTTGAAAAATGAGTTCGTAATAATAACATCTACTACGTCCTTTCTTAAGGTTAATATAATAAGAATAATTTAATTATTTTAATAATTTTAATAAAGATGGAAGAATTTATTTGGTACAGGAGAAACTGATTTTCTGAAGGGAGGAGGATTGGATCTTGTGGAATCATTTCTAGAGCCAGTTGTGATTTATCACCCTAAGAGCCACGCAGTCCCAAGACTTGGTCAGTTCACTTCTTACTACTGACTATCTGATATGCCTTCAGATCATAAAATGTTTTCATTGTTTTTGCTTTCAAAAAACATGTTTTTGATAATGCCATTTCATTTTCTGTTATTTATTATTAACAGATGAGAAAGCCCAAGAAACAATCCTCATATTCATCAAGAATATTCAAATCAAATGACACGATGAATGATGCCTTCTCATTTACAAATTCGTCTACTGTCGTATGAATGAAATGGACTCGACTTTTATAGTCACACTGCCACGACACACGGTACGTTTGCCACCTGTTCACATGATGAAAACCTAGAATAAACTTAAATAAATTTGTATCATAAGGATTGATGGTGGTAATCACCAACATTTTGTCCATACCCTTAAATTTATTATTATTTTTTTTTTTTTCTAAATTCTATCATATTTTGGGCCAGGGTCTATCAGTCCATGATAATTTAGTTCGAAAATCTGCTTCAATAAAAAGAGGTCTACTCGTGTAATAGAAAAAAGTTTGCTCTCACAACACTTAAAAGGAGACTGGAATACAAGCAGTCTATGGAATGGTTCTCCCCTCGTATGTACAAGTTTGGTCCGGTATTGCAATATGATGACTCTTTTAAGTTATAATTACTATAAAATAAAAATATTAATTAAAAAATAAATAAATTCTATTAAAAATTAATATTATCAAACAATAATTAAAATAAAGATTTTGCATAAATATCAATAAGAATAATGTTTTATATGACAAATAATTAATTGTCCAGCAAGTAACATCTTTTGACTTTTGAATTTTAGATATCTTTGACACATTTTGATAATAGCTGTTTATAAATATGATGATTTTCTTCGTTGCAAAGCTACTTCAATAAATTAGGATGAACAAATTTTATATAAAAATATTTTTATATAATTATTTAATAGAAATATATCAAATATTTAAATTCTCTATTATTTAGTTTAATTGTTGATATAACTAATTAATTTTAAATTGAATATATATTTATGATTCTACTAGAAATCCAATCAATGGCATAGTAACATTTCCATAAAATTCTTTTTTAATTAGACTTAATTTTAAAAATTACTGTAAAACATGTTTGTAGTAAAGCAAATGATATAGGAATTAAATTTCCTCACAACTACTTTGTATTAAAAGTTATTTTTCATTTGTATTTATTTATGTTACAAATGAGAAGGTGTATAGTATGCGTGTGTGTGTGTGTATAGTGAATATGTGTGCGTGTGTGTATAGTGAATATGTGTGTGTTTGTAACACAAATAAAACAACAAAAAAATATGTATAAATAAGATTTGTGAATATCATAGAAGTGATAACGATAATGCAAAATAGTTTTCTATCAAATTCTCTAATTAAAAATCAATAAAATCAACAAACTAAAGTGTTAGAATTATGTTATTATCATATGTATTATATAATTTATTTTTTTTAGTCTCAAAAAAAGTGAGACATATAATAATAATATAATAATGATACATTAATATATATGAATAAGTTTGTTTAAAAATTTATACCTATAGGATTAAAATTTTTATACAAATTCTTATGTACAAACTAAAGTATATAATTATATTATTAATACATATTTTATATAATTTATTTATTTTTTATTATTGTAAATTTTTATTAGTGAAAAATATAAGACATGTGGTGATTATTATCAAGTTAATTTGTATGAATGAGTTTGTATTTATATATATATATATATTCCTATTTTGCATAAATTTTTTTTTTTTTAATTTTTAAAAATATTAAAAATAAAAAAATCAAATCCCTCACAAACTAGACCGATGGCAGACAAAGGAATGAAAATTGAATGTGATCGTGATGATTGATAAATGATGAGGGCTACCTCCAAATCCTCCTTGGCGCTAAAAATCAGGTCATGATTTTGTACAGCGCTTGACCGTCCTTCCCGGTAAACCCATCTTCTAGCCCCCTTCGTTCCAAGAAAATTTCCCCAACATTTCAAACACAAAACTCGCCCAAACTGACTCAAAATCACGACTCTTCACGCGCCTCCTCCGTACCGAAGAACATTCTCGAACTAAATGGATCAACAACCACCGAAAGCGGCGGACACCGACCACATCAACAAGACGGAATCCCAGGCCCCCACTCAGAACCAGAAACCCGATCCGAGTCCGAATGGGGAGAGGGATAATTGGGGAAGTTTTGTCATGGGATCGGACTCTCAGAAAACTGACAATCAAGCACAGCCTCAGAATAAGACCCAATCGGAACAGTCCACCAATCAGACGGAGCCATCACCAACAGCATCCGTATCGAGGAAATCTGTTCGTTGGAGCCCCGAATTGGTGACCGAATCCCACGCTCCGACTCATCATAATTACCATAATACCATGTCCTCATTTGACGGATCCAATCCTTATGTTGCTCACACTCCTGCGCAACTGTCTTCTTCATTTTCCTTCAAAGGTTCGTGTTGTATTTATATGCGTGTGTTTGTATTTAGTACATGCATGTGTTTTTATTTATACATATGTTTGTTTGGATGACTTGACTCAGATGCGATGGGGAATGTAAAGGACGTGCTGGGGCGGTGGGGGAAAAAGGTTGGAGAAGCAACGAGAAAAGCAGAGGATCTGGCTGGGAATACATGGCAACATCGTGAGTTTTCTTTCTTTTCCTTTTTTTTCCCCTTAATTTTTAGTCCCACAATATTGTTTTGGTGATGGATTAAATGGTTTGGTTGGGCTGAAACCAAAGGAATTACTTTGGTTTTATATTAAGATCATCAGGCGTTCTGGTTACAGACACTAGTATTTCCTGTTATTGAGAATCAGAAATTATAAATTAAATGATTTTAGTGACTGGAAACTTGAATTTGAATCTCATGATGGGTTGGTTATGGTGGTTGTAGTGCTTGGATTTAGTTGTTTGTTGTTTACTTTTAGAAGAGAGCGTTTGGACTCAGCTATATTAGGAATATTGGGAGTTGTTGTAGTTGCATTTGAATCATTCAATAGATGTGCAAGGATAATTTTATTTTGGAGATCTGAGGAAGATCACCCATGTAACACCCCTAATTTTCTAAAAAATTTGGTAGAGCTTCCTCTTACAAAATGAACATTTTTTAAAATTTAAAACCTGCAAATAAAATTTTAAACACTTCAAAGGAATTTCCAATTCCAACTACTCCACCTCAACATCAATGTACAACATTTGACACTCCAATGTCCATCCATTAACTTAAAAACTAAATTACACTTTTTCTCATATTTACACAAATACAAAATACAACAAAAATCTTCCAGCTAAAAAACTTTTAACCTGTTTCAACTACCTTGTCTCCAACTTCACCCAAAATCTAAAAAGTGGGGGTAAATATTTATATATAATAGCAATTTTTAATAAAATAAAATTCAATATAAAAAATTAAATTTAAAAAGAATCAAACATAATAAGATATTCGAAGAGATTTTAATAAAATCAAAATTCACCCAAAATCTAAAAAGTAGGGATAAATATTTATATATAATAGCAATTTTTAATAAATTAAAATTCAATATAAAAAATTGAATTTAAAAAAAAAAAATCAAACATAATAAGATATTTGGAGAGATTTTAATAAAATCAAAATCTCAAGGGATAATGAGAAATTATTCGTCCTTTTTTCTAAAATAAACATATATAATTTATTTTGGGGCATTATTTCAAGGGACCGGCTCCCATAATTGGCCAACATATTTTTGGGGTATTATTTTCAGGGATTGTCGTCCAAATTTCATATTTGTGGACTTTCATCTTGGGACAAAAATCATACCCAAAGTCACTGGTACTTAACCAATCACAACCATAATAAATCCACATTCAATAAATTGTTTAATTAATAAAAACAATAACATTTGAAATTTTTCAATAAAATTATAGAAAATTAATTTTATTAATTTTGAATAAATATTTTAAACACTACTTTTTGAAACATAACACGTGTTATTGAAATTCTGTTGTTGAATTAATGTAGATGAAACTCATATAAAACATATTTAGATTTGATTCAGCAAACAATTAATTGGATCAACGCATATATGTTCTGGAAATTTATGTGTATGTACTTAAATTTTAAATAAAACAAACACCCTACTTTTCAGTTACTAAAATTTTTTCAATTGTATATAAACACTTACCTTAATACACAACTAGCTGTAATCAAACTTCCACCAATTTATATGCTTTTTCGAGATCACTTCCTAATATCAAAATAACAGTAATAAATACTAACTCAAATACTAAAAAAAAAAAAACTAAATTATTAAGTGTAAAACAATATCCTAACAATTAATATAAAACTAAAATTATATTTGTAAATTAAATTTCTAAAACTGAAAATGTTATAACAATTAACAAGTATTCAATATCTAAAATTGATTTATACTAGCAGCACCAACTGGTTTATAAAATAAAAAAATAAAAAATTGAAGGGCCGACAGCTTATGGATCAAATGTCATTTGTTCTACTATTTCTTTCCAATTTAGCAAGCTTGCTATACATGCCCTACAACGCACCAATTTCAGAAATTGAAATGCTCCCTGCACGCCACTTTGAATTCCAATTTCCAATTCCATGCAAAATAAACAATTAAAAAAATTTCCATTCCCTTGTAAATCCAAAATCAAAAGCTAACACCACTATTAAAGGCAATTTAAAATGCATATTCAATCTTAGAAAACGGATCCATTGCAAAATTTAAATTATATAAAAATAATAATATTAATACAAAACTATAATATTACAACCCACATGATACGTGGACTATGTGCATCTTAATCATCACCATTTCTCTTTCTCTACATCTGTAGTTGAATGACTTGTTCAGGGTGTTAATGTAAAACTAGAAGTTCAATATACCCATTTTGGAAAACAGAGGATTTGAATTAAACTTGGTTGTGGAGGATAAAGAAACAAGCATTGGACTTTCATAAAATGAAAAATCATTTAATGGGTTGTAATGAAACAAACTTACTTGTGTTAATTTGGGCTTGAAGTTATTATTTATTGTACTTAATGATTTCCAGATACACAAACATCAACCTATATGTTTCATGTTTTCTCCGTTTAAAGTAGCCCCAGATTACCTCTTTGGCTTTCAGCCTACTTATTACCCCTTTGCTTGGTGTCTGTTCATCACATGTCTAAACAAAATAAAATGCAAATAATTTTTTGATATACAACTCTAGAGTTATCAGTTGACTCTTATTTGGGAGTCTGGAGAACTAAAGTTTTAAGCAAATTCTAAAACTGACAACTAATAAAGCATGCAGTGCTCATAATTAGGCAACGAAACAGAGAAAAAAGAGAAAAGTTCATACAGCAAAAAAAAAATACATAATTAGGCAATGAAACAGAGAAAAAAGAGTAAAGTTCATACGGCAAAAAAATACATAATTAGGCTTATCTAAATCATAATGTAGTGCTCGTAAGTAGCACAGACTTGGTATGTGGTTTGGTTGCTGGAAGAATGCTGCAATCATGAAACTTGATGGTTAACTATTGAGCAGTGCAGAGGAAAACCTAGAAAAGTAACGAGACACCCTATTTGAATCATTGATCTTCTTGTTTAATCCCAAAACAGGAAAAAGATATATTGAAATAAGAAAAACGAATTGATAATTTCCAGTAGACGAAACAGAGATGTGGAAATGAGACATATAGGGAACAAGGAAGACAAGGAGCGAAGATAGAACAAAGAGGCGATATGTATTTCAGAATTTTCTCAAATCTGTTCAACCAAAAAATTAAATGAATAATAAACCTTAAATATATGAAAAAACCTAAATCCCCAGCCAATAGTATCCTAGTTTTCTACTCTTACCAGGACCACATTCTTCACATTTTAGGTGGAATAAACCAAATTAATATGTAATTATATTAGTAGAAAATCAAATAAAATAATAAAAACCTTAGTAATTAAGGTACTAAAAGGAGATATATGTATGCGAAATCTGATTTTTGTTTTCTTCCATAACATTTGATTTGCTTATCTGTCATCTGCTGTAGCATTCTATCATTCTTAGTTATTTTATGTCATGAAATTACCTGAATGACTCCGTTATATCTTAAAATAGTGAAAACAAGTCCAAGCTTTGCTGATGCTGCTATGGGAAGAATTGCACAGGGAACAAAGGTTCTGGCAGAAGGTGGTTATGAGAAGATCTTTCGACAAACTTTTGAGACGGTTCCTGAGGAGCAACTTCAAAACTCATATGCTTGTTACTTATCCACATCAGCCGGTCCAGTCATGGGAATCTTGTATATATCTACTGCAAAGCTTGCATTCTGTAGTGACAACCCTCTCTCATATATATCTGGTAGCCAAACTGAATGGAGCTATTATAAGGTATAATGCATGAGTCCTAAATACTTATATTTGAAAGAAAACTGTTAATAGGGTGATTACAATACTTTCTTTGGTTTGAGAGACAAATACTGCTATTACTTTAAATAGTATGTATGATTGACGAAGGCGGTTTCTATGGTGCTTTAAAATGGGCATCTAAGATTGAAAGATACTGAATAGGATTCCTTCTAGTTTCTTACAGGTTGAGCACTCATGAATCTGAGAATAATCATAGTCCAGGTTATGTGAGACTAGGCTCTTGGTAATATGAAAATGATTCAGTTCTCGGAGCCTGTGTGTTTATTAGTGGCCAAGCCATGTAGAAAGTCATAAATTTGGGTGGTTGATGATTGTATAGCATCGTTATCAACCGGAGTAGCTCTTACCGGGTAACATCTTTGAATGTCTCTTGTGATTATGTTCTGCTAGTTTGTTGAATTAGGATTTGGTGGAATATGATCCATGGAGGACATTTTTGTATTTGGCTTGAAATTATGTTTATATTTACTTTTATTTTCTCACAGCTGTTTGGAATGATTTTGTGGGGGCTTCTTTCTAGGAAACACAAAGTACTATACATTATTGTTTTGAATTTTACAGAGCTAGATTTGTAATCATTATTTTGTCTAGAATTGAGTGGTGCTTTCTCATTTCTTCTAGAATTGTAGCATAATATCTGCACAAGTGGCTCTAATATTTGCTTCTAGTTTGTTTTGTTGTCTTTCATGGTTTTTATGATAACCTTTGCTTGAGTGATATACCTGTTTAATGAATTTGTTGGATAACTCCCCTTTTCCTAATGGTTTAAAAAAAAAACAAAAAGGAGTATTGCATCTGCTACTTAAATCTTCTGTGATTCAAATAGAATTTGGTGCTTTCTGTTGTAACTCTGGTATGGCCTATTTTAAAAGATAGTAACCTTATTTTGTTAAGAAAAGAGAGGGAAGGTTGGTGGGGGAATGTTCATGGTAAAATATCTTCATCCTGGTTAAGATTTTTTTTTTTTTACCTTACTGGCACTTTTTCATTAGTTGTTTATTTGTGTGCTAATCTTTGGTTAAAACTTAGTTCTTTATATTGCATTTGCTACTTAAATCTTCTGTGATTCAATAGAATTTGGTGCTTTCTGTTGTAATTCTGTTATGGCCTATTTTAAAAGATTGTACCCTTATTTTGTTAAGAAAAGAGAGGGAAGGTTGGTGGGGGAATGTTCAGGGTAAAATATCTTCATCCTGGTATTTAAGATTTTTTTTTAACTTACTGGCACTTTTTCATTAGTTGTTTATTTGTGTGCTAATCTTTGGTTAAAACTTGGTTCTTTATATTTCATTTTTCTTAACCCCCACCCTTCTTTTTTTGCATTTGTTCTCCCTTGATTCTTGATTTTCCTGTGACAATAGTTGACACCTTTTATTTGCTTAAAACAGGTAGTTATTCCCTTGCATCAGCTTAAAGCTGTTAATCCTTCATCAAGCGGAAACAATCCAGCTGAAAAATATATTCAGGTTATCTCTATAGATAATCATGAGTTTTGGTTCATGGGCTTTTTAAACTACAACAGTGCTGTGGAATTCCTAGAGGGAGCTTTGCAGGCTCGTCACTTAGAATATGTGTGATACTTGCTTTGGCTTAGGGTCTTACAACAATCTCTGTGCGGCCATGAAGTTTTCGTCAGCATTGTTGAATGAGCGTCTTATAGTGCATGCCTCTCTTCTTTGGAAACTAAAACTAGGTACTTACAGTATTGGGGATATTTAGAAAATTTGACATTTTTTAGTCAATATGATTTTAATTTTGCATGCTATAGCTTGTTGGGAAGCTTTATATTGTACTGAACCTTTTTGTCAATTTGTTAGTTTTATATTCCTTTCTCAAATGGTAGCTATTTTCATTTATTTAGTGACTAACAACATATGGAGTAAGACATAATTTAAACCTAAATGTTCTTATTTTCATTAGTGTATGCCATAAAATAATACACAACTACAACATCAACCACCTATGCTCACACCATGGATTGATACTTGGCATAATTAGCTTTGAAGCCTTGAATGGGTCCCTGATACTCTTAATAGTTACATATGCAATTCTCAAGTTGATTCATGGAGTTTAGAAGAATTGAGTCTGATTGGTCCTTAGTAACCGAGTTGTTTGATATTCTCACAGTTTTATTGATTGTTGTTAGTGTCTTAGCTGTGAATTTGGCTATTGGTCCTTAATATTTGAGTTGCTAGTTAACATTGTTATTAGCATTTATGGTCAGCGGTTGTAGGATCTGTTGTTATTTGGGAAGTTTATGTATATGAAGATTGAAGCCACTTTAGAAACTTGATTCCTGAAATTTTCAGGATATAAACCAGCCCCACTTATTGATTATAGCATTGACGGTAGAAGAAAAGGTAAGAAATACAAATATAAAGGTGAATTATCTAGAAATCCATGCCTCAATTCTGTAGAATGCTGGATTTGATTGACATTGGTAATAGATCTTACCAGCTTCATTGTACAGTGAGTTGTTAGAAATAGTTAGAGATAAAACCAAAAATAAACATGCAGGGATTTCTCGTGTTCATTGTGATTTTATACCTGAAGATCTACATTTCTACGAATTAGGCCGAGTATAAAGTTAATGAAAATAATACTTGGGAAACTGATAAAGAAACTTAGGTTACAAAACACGATGCATTGGTAAACTCTGAAGTCTATCAACATGCAAAATTAATGAAAATAACTTGTGGGAGGATAGAATGATGCGTCTCAAGAATTTTATCATAGCCTTGGTAAGCATGTTAAGTGGAACAGACTTTGCTCAATTAACAGCTGATTTTGATTATGCTATGCTGCAATCATAAGAGCTTTGTTTTTATGTTGGTAATTGTCATTCAAGTCTTGCATTTTGTATTGTTGGCCCTTTACTCGACTAGTAATAAGTTTTAAGATTTGAACTATAAGCAGAGCTTTATTTGTACTATGATATTAAAAGAAAAGCTAGTGATAGTCATGGTTTGAGTAGCTCTTAGCTTTCTCGGTGTATGCTCCTGAATATAAGTTTTACGCAACTATAATGAATGATTTTTTGATAGCATGTTAACTAGTGATGCTAACACAGTTAACACATCATTTTTAAACTGCTTGTTGGCTTTCTTCTCTTACTATGATTGTAGTTGCCTCAAAAGTCTTCTCCAGTTTTATTAATACTATAATATTAGTTTATTAATACTGTAATTATAATGAAAATGGAACAATCTTATTGTTTGTTCTTGCTTTCTTCCTTGGTAATGATTTTAGTTGTGGCAAAGTCTTCTCTAGTTTTACTTAATGTTCAGTTTCTAAGAATGATTAGAATATCCTAGTTTAGAACAATGTTTTTCTTCTTGGTACTTAAAACTTTCCTGGTTGGTTTCCATGGCCATGAAAATGACTTTGCCTCCACTCTGTCAATCAGGCTTTATAATATTCTGGACTATTTTAAGTGCTAACTGTTGCCTTTTTGTTTTTCCCCTTTTCTGTCGGTGGGTAATTTTGATATTGCTTGGTTAACAATAACAATTACACAACACATTCTTGTTATCTAAGCTTGTTGATCTGTATGTTTCACACTACGCAGTAAGATTTTTGTGTGCCAAAATATTCATGGTGTTGGTGTTTCCAGCTCCTGAGATGAGCAATACAAGAGTATGTTGGGAATTTAGTTGTTTTGCCTTTATGCACCAATTATCAATCAAAATTTCGGTGACCTCTAAATCAAGTTAATTGAAATCAATTCCAAATTGATTCCCACATACACATTCCCAAACCTCATCTTCACGGTGAAGAAGTGAGAATAAGCATCACCAAAATAAAGTACCCGACTATGACGGAATATTTATTATTGCAGATGTGGAAACATGAATGACAGTAAAAACTTGATGTTGAAGAAGAGAGTCCATATCTTACTGTGCCCAAGGATGTGGAAAACTGTACGTTTTATAGGCCGGTGGCGGTGCATTGATGTGATATGATATAGCCCCATTAATTATTGTATTGTATTATATATAAAAAAATCATGTTAAGAAAACACTTTGGAAATTGGGTGTTTTCAACGGATCGCCCATGGCCTATCCCTTAGGTCTGGTAGGCCATTGTCTATAAAGATTTATCCTATCCACCTCTTCCCAACTTTGCTAATTTCATAATTCCTTGTAAAACTTTTATTGGCATATATTTTCAAATTACCATAAAATTCTACAAAAGATTTGATTGATTGCATGTGTATAGATTAACAGTAAAAATACAAATTCTTCGACGGCCTTGTTCATGCAAGTTGATATAATAGCATTATATTATTATCACATTTATAATTTTATAGTAATAAATATAAATTCACAAAAGTAAAAAATAAATAAATTATATAAAATATATAATAATAATATAATTTTATCATGTAAACTTGTATATAAATTTTTATCCATAACATTATTGTTACGTCAATCCTCTAACAGCATTCTCCTTAATTTGATCTAGAAGGGTGATTTTATTTTAACCAAAAACCATTGACTTAGGGAGAGGGTGGGGTGGCCCATCCAATATTAAGCTTTCGGCATTTGATTAAGAGAGCAACAAATTATTAACTAATCCCAGTTAGATTTTGTTAATAATGAGCCTATAATAATGTCAATATCAAAGGAAATTGAAGGAATCCTTACAAACTGTACATGTTTAAAGCATGCATGTGTTTAGATTGAGATTAGATTACATTACATTAGATGACCCACTCAAACAATTTTTCCAAAATTGCACACGCGAACGTCGCTTCAGAGGATCATCACACTTTTTAATGGTCACATTTAATTATTTCCAGTGAAGTTCAAAGCAATAATGTCACTAGAATGCCTATAAATTAATAAAGCCAAGACATCATAAAAGCCCTAGTGTACTCTTTCTTCTCAAATATGCTCTACCAAATAATCATAATTAGAGGTGCGGTCCGCCAGTATTCAAATTTAGTACGAAAAATAATATATTGATACCATAGGTGAGTTCACATGAATTCTGATTAAACTTATTTTATAAGTATTAAAAAAAAGTTAATTAATTAAAGAACTCATAAATTAACACTTGAATTGATACAAAAATATAAAAGAAATTAACATTACACACGATATTGAGCTTTATAAAAAATAAATTTAATAATATTTTGATAATTTTAATTAATTAAAAAATACTCATCACCACAATGTAAATTTAATAGACTTATAAATTAGGTTAGATTAACATTTTAAAAATTAAACATAACATGAAACATAAACAAATTTAAATTTTTTAAAACGAGGGATACAATAAATCATAACCCACCTCAAAAACAAAAATATTAGATAGACGAATTACCGAAACATTAATTAATTCACAAACTTCTACTCTTTTAATTTATATGTAACCATCAATTCTCAAACTCAAAAGTATGTCATTCTACTGTTTAAATCAAATTATTGTTATTTATATATATAGCAATAGCAAGTCTTTCACCATCATTTTCTATAATCTTTGTGGTACTTAAGTTTACAAATTTACCTCTCCCTAATTCAATCTAATCTAATGTGTGTCGGTTGCTTTTCAGTCCCAACTTGTTATATCTGCTATATATATAATGTTTCTCATTTTGAATCATTTTAATCTCTAATTAACCTCCTTTCTTAATTTTCTCAACTGTTTAAACTGAAAAGAAAAAAAAAAAAAAAACACTAGCCTTTTTCAATGTACGAGTCAATCACTTCTTCACCAACAGTCCCCACCATTCTATGTTTTATAAAACTTCTCGATGTCTAATATATTTAATTTGTTTAGAAAAATAGTGTATGATTAACATTTTTTTTCCCCGAAATTTTGTATTACACTATGATTTGGTCTATTTTAGCTATTTAAAATGAGGTTGAAATCTTCTAATTTATCATTTTATCATCTTAATAAAGTTTTGGTATTTTATTTAGAATTACAAATTGAGAGAGTTGAAGGACAAAGTGATGCAATTATCATAAAAGAGTAAATGGATATGGAGATGATGATGATGAATGGGATTAGATGGGATGGGTAAATTAAAGGGGATTTCAATTGCACGCAGGAAAATAGCGAATGAAGAGAATATCTTCCGTTTATGAGTAAGATGGATGGTAGTGGAGGATGCATGTGAAATTGTCAGCCCAAATTTAGTAATCGGTAATTGATTTCCAATCCCTTCCTAGCTACTCTTTAGCTTTAGCTACCTTTACCTTTTACCTATTCTCTTCTTCAAGACAATATTTAATAATTAATTATGAGGCCATGCTTGACTATGCCTATGCCTATCTATCCCATTCTTATTCACATTTCCATACCACAATACTCTTTCAGTCTTTCCTTTCTTTCTTGTTCCCTTTATCACTCACATCACATGCAACCAACATTTGAGTGTTACATCCAATTTATTGAACTGCCCTTTTCCATTTTCTCAAATTAATTTATATTTTTGTTATATTTTGGTATATATATATATATATATTGATTCTTGTTTTTAATTAGGTCAAGTTATCGATTACACATCTTAAACATAAAAAAAGTGAGAAATTTATCAAAATACAAAAGTAAAATTATACCATACATATTACATTCCTTATCCCTGATCAAGAAATTTTCTAAAATCAATTATAAACAACATCTTCATGATGTATTAATCAAACATATAAAATAAGTTTTTTCTCAATTATAATATAATTAAAATTGATATAACATTAGTAACTTTAAATTTTTATAACTAGAATAAGTTTGTGAAGATATTGAATGTTTATATGTGTGTGTGTGAAAAATCGTAAATTATAATCACTAGATTTTTAACAAACACATAGATGGAGAAATATAAACTATCTTAAAAGCACTATGAAAAATATATATAGAGAGATAAAGAAATAAAATTTTAAAAAATAAATATCATCTATCTTTCTAAAATTCTAATTAGTATTACTTAGTATCCCTTTGAAAGTGCTAAAAAAGTGTTAAAATGTATGAGAGTTTTTCTATTAACATTTTCTTAAAAAAAATTATTAAAATATTTAATGTTATTTGTAAAATATTTTAAATACTATCTTTTAATGAGTATGTAATTATGTAATAAATTTAAAAATAACTTCTAGTCCTTATTAAATTTAATAAATATTTATATAAAGTTAATAGTTAAACATATATATATATATAAATATTTATATTTTTAATTTAATATTTATATAATACTAATTAGCACAGTCAAACGGGAATAGTTAGACTTATTATTAGTAGATAACTAAATTGATGATCGATATTTCATTAAAATTAAATAAATTAAAAAAAACAAACAAATTAAAAACAAAAGCAATGATGAATATAGGAGTTAATTAGATAAAGGAAGTTACTTTGATACTTTAGTTCCAAATGTCAACCAAACCAATGGTGGTGGGTGCAATTGTGAACCCACTCACTCTCTCTCTCTCTCGCTCTCTTTAAACAAGTCTTTTTAAAATAATAATTTAACTTCTTTGAAGTAATAAAGAAAAATAATAATAATATCTGCAAAAAAAAAAAAAAAAAAAACAATTGTTTGAAAACACCCCATCCATCCCCGTGTAATTTAACATGTTTGAAATAAAATTTATGTAAAGACTTTATTTTTATTTTTATTTTTTAAAAATAAATAAATGAATAAAGGTTAATGAAAATGAATAGCTATGGTGATATAATTATTAGTAACAAAAAACCAAAAAAAAAAAAAATTGTGATAATGAAAGAAGAGAAATACAAAAGATATGCGTGTTTGTCGCTTGCTTAAATTTGCATCTATGAGCTGTAAAATAGATTGAAGCCATGAATGAGTGACGAATGATATTCAAGAAAAACTTAAAGATTCAAGAAGAACACAAAGGCAAAGGATATCAAAAATTACATTACATATTACATATCAAAACAAAACATAAAATAATATTTGTTCATATCATATATTTATAAATTACATATTGGTGGGTACAAACAAGAAATCAAGCAGTAAACAGCATGCAGCAAGCAAGTAAGCAGTAAGCAGCAGCAACAGCAGCAGCTGCAGCTGGGGCCACTGGTTTTTAGAGCGAGAAAGAAAGAAAGAAAGAAATAAAGAAAGGCTGCCAAAGAATATGGAAATGGAAATCAAGAGTCATCCCACTCTTTATTCTCGTCTTGTCACCATCCCACTTCCTCTTTTTCCCGCAATTTTCTCTCTTGACCTAATTATAATACTTTCAACGGGCCACTGTGGCTCTGTCCCGTTTCCGTTCCGTTCCGTTCCGTTCCCGTTCTGTTCCGGTCATCATGTTGTATCAGCAGATACAAAAGAACGGAGACTTATTTTATTTTATTTTATTATTTGGGTATCTGTCTGTATTAGCGGTTTCCCGCCAGCTGACAGCAGAGAGAGAGAGAGAGAGACGACGATGAACGATGAATGATGCATGATGATGATGTCGTTTTGGGGTAGCGTCTGTCGCCTGTGTCAGCACGTTTCCCTCAGATGTCTCTCAATCCGTTTGGCTTTTTTTGGCTGGGGATCACATGAAAACCTTCAGAACTTTTAAACCCTAATTTTTATTTTTATTATTAAGACTTTGAAAATTATGTATATCATATCAATCAATAGTGTCCAATTTGTGGCCTCAATTCACCCCCCATGTACTTATGTCATTGTTTGTACCAAATAATACTACACGTTTTAAATAACAGTTGTGTGCTACAAACGTAAATTCATTAGTATAACGGTATTATATTTTTATAATATAATTTTAATTTTTACAGAAATAAATAACAATATAATTTTATATATTAATTAGTATGAAATAATTTATATTTTTAACATTATATCTTAAATGATTATCTCAATTATTCAATTTTACAAAAGCATTAGTATTTATTAATTATAACATAAAAATAATCAACATTAATATATATTATATTGAATGAGTGTAAGGGAAAAAAAAAAAAAAGAACACGTGCAATCAAAGAAAGTACCAAAATTAATGGAATTGGTAATTAAAAATTTATGTTATAGGCACATGTTATGTACCCTATTCCTAGAACGAATTGTTATGATGCAAAATGACGACAATATTTGAGTTAGAAGATTATTATGCTAAATTATATATAGAAAGTTGCTGCAAATAGCTGATAATTTATTTAAGCATCCAAAGATCCTTTGTATTCTTGACAAAATATATTGAAGCGAAGGTGATGGATAATGGTCAAATATTTTCGTTTCGTTCTACTACTTTTACAAATAATTAATACATAAAACAAAAAAGAAAGAAAAGGCTAAGGCTGCACCAGCACCTGCACCATTACCATTGATATACAGATGGGAAGGGAAGGGAAGGGTAGGGGACAGAAGAAGACGACATTTTTCAGTCACTTCAAATGTCAATCATATATATATATATACACACACACACACATATATTCCAAAGTTAAATCAATTGATTAGAAATAATAAAGATAAGATATATATATGTATACGTATGCCACGACGAGAGAATATGGATAATGGACGGGCTGGGGCTGGGGCTGAGTTTTATTAATTTTATACTGTAATTATTAATGGCTACCTATTTTTCTGATTTTGATGTGGCCCACCATGATCATCATCTCCATTTTTAAAAAGCTTTTCAAGAGAGTTAAGAGCTAAAAAAATATATATATATATATATATTTAAAATAAAAAAATAATTAGCACTTAAATAATGTCATACCAAGTCGAATAAAAGTTATCAATGGATATAAATATGACGTGATATATATATATATATATATTAAAAATCACAACGTTTTTGTTTGTGTTTGTGTTTTCATCCATTAAAAAACTTGTCATATTTACATTTAATTTGAAATGAACAAATTATAATAAAAATTATGATAAATAAATAAAACATAACACGCATTTTAACTAAATGGTGTTGTTGAAATTATCTTGTGGAAGGGCATGTTTCTTTCTCTCTCTAAAATTTGAATAAAAATTTAATTAGGTTTTAATATATAATTTAAATCGTTCTATGTTTATTTTTATTTTTATGATATGAATATAAATATCTAAAATTTAATGATTTGACACATTATACTTTTATAAATAATTATATAAATTTTATGTATTAGAAAATAAATAAAATTTAATAAATATGTTAAAATTTTATAATTAGATAAATTTATTCAAATATTTATATTTAATATTAAGTAAAAAAAATTTAATTTCAATTTGTTCAAGTTTAACTACCAAGTTTTCAATGGTAAGTTAAAAATTAAAGGCTTCAAAAGTTTTGAATAAGTGAAAGTTATATTAAGTGTTAAGTCAATAAATAAATAAATAGATAAACATGCACTAAAATATTTTTCATATTTTATTTTAAAAATGTCTTAGATAAGATGAGTATAATCATTCCAAACATATATTTAGTTTAAAATAGTCATTACTCATACTAATTATATTATTAATCACAGAAAATAATAATAATAATAATAATAATAATAATA
>JAXCLQ010040104.1:0-22327 GCA_035584115.1 Cedrela odorata | reverse complement strand
TTAGCCCACTTAATTACATATGTATATATTTATTCATAAGATAAAATCCCAAAATCACCTTACTAATAATGAAATTTTAATTCTACCGTTATAATTTTACTTTATATTACTTCTCAAAATTCTAACACTTAATACTTTAACAAGTATATTTATAACTTAGTTACGAGTCCTACAAAAGAAATTGCGAGTGTCAAAGCATGTGTGTTGTTTATAATTTTGAGAATATGGAGTGTGATTTGGCATGGATTGCATGCGAAATGGTATGTTCTTGTGATTTGTTAGTTAGGAAATGGTAGAAATATTGCATGATTTAGTTATTTGATAAGTGTTGTGACTTGGTGATTATAGAAACATGTTAATAGTACAAGGTTTACATTATGGCAATGTTTCAATGATGTTAAATTAGCATGAAATGGTATGTAGCTGTGTTGATCAAATTGTAAAGAAATGATGGCAGTAAATATAATATATATATATATATATATATATGTATATACAGCAGAAAATGTAATCCTTTGTGGCAGTGTTTTGAGACATAGAAATTGCGAAAATAAGGTGTAGTGGCTGAGTTGTATGGAAAAATAAAGCAAAACATTACATGTAAAAGGGAGACAAACAGCTTGTTAGAATTCCTGAACAAGATTTGGTAAATAGGAAATAAAATGAATTATAAACCTTAAATCACCGAACCGTAAAATTTTAGGGAAACTAGACACAATTATGAGCAACATAGTAAAAATTTAGAATTTTTTATGTTAGGGTATGTTCCTAGAAATTTTAGGAATTTGGCTACCCTATATGGTATTTTGGTTTGCCGAAAATGCTAAGCAACGTATAGAAAACCTAAAACAAAATAATATTTCCGACATCGATTTTTAACTCCGCAAAATCTTAAAAAAACTAAACACATAGGAGAATAACATATCATGTTTCATGTAAAGATAAATTCTCAGTATAGGTAGAAAGTTAGTTGCTCTATTCAGCCTTGCACACTGTCCCGTATTTGCGCAGTGTGTAGTAAATTGATTATAACGTAAACATTAGGAATTGAGATTAGAGTCCATAAAATGTTTCAAAAACTAAACATGACAATAATTGATATAATTAAAAATTATATTTTTTTGTCAGAAAACGAATTCCCATAAAATTTGGAAAACCTGCTACTCTGTTGCAAAATTAGGTTGGAATTGTAACACCTTATTCTCATACTTATTCAATCAATCATTATTACACAATGCTACATCGTTTCATACAATGAGTGTTACTATTTCATAATTCTTAAATGTCTATCATATCATAATTCCTTACACATACATAGAGTTATGTACATAACAAGTTATAAATCTTACAATTACTCTATTAATTACCAATAATCAAAATTTTTTCTACGCCTAACCACCTGTTACGCCTCCTTTCTTCCTTCATAAATATTATTCTCTGGAAAGAAAAATTTTTACAATAAAGAGTGAGATAAAATCTCAGTAAGTAAACCATTCAAGTTTTTCATATGTCGATATGATACAGAATATAAATGTTCAAACAAATCAATACATTTTCAAACCTTTCATATTTCTTTTCTTGTCAAAGCAATCATATTTGCACAACCGGATCAATGAATTTTCAAACTATCAATTAACACAGAAATCATTCATATTTCAAACATTTTCAGAATGGCTCAGTCAGTTAGTGTCACCTGCACCCACGGTGACTCAGATTCAGAATGTGATCATGTGTTCTACTTAAAGCGGACATTTTCATATCAGTTATTACAAAAACGTGCATTGCACGTTAAACCGAAACGCCCATTGCGCGTTAAACAGAATTCTGAATAACTTAGAATAAACATTAACTAACGACTAGAGCCATAAAATCATTTTTATAAATTAACATTTACACATCGACATCATTTTCAATAATCATTTCATAAATGCGATATCAGCATATCAAACATTGAAATTCATCATTTTTGATTTTCATTTCATAAAAACAATCTCAGCATACCAAAACATTAAAATTCACCATCTTTAGCATAACATTGAATATCGCATGATTTTCGAAAACATTAAAATGCATACACGATTTACTTACAACAATGGGAGGGTAACCACTCCCACTAATGATCCTCCCACCTAACCTGATCTTTCTTTCGAATTCTCGTAACCTAATACCACAAATATATAAATCATATGTTTTACTATTCAATAAAACAATGTAAATATTTTAGATACGATATTCGTGCAATTAGTGTCAAAATTTCCTTAGTTTTACCCTTATCACAAAATTTAACTAACTAAGTCATTTATCCGATTTTCAACAACGATTTCTATTACTAATTTATACTAATTCATGTTTCTGACTGTCCTAAATTTATATATTTTCGCCTAAATAAACAAATACAGTTTTTATTAAAAAAACTGTAGCAAAACACTGTTTACGCCAAATCATTGTAGAATCATACTGTTCATAGCAGAGTACTGTAGCTAAGTACTGTTCTTATCGGATTTACTGTGCAAACAGTTGCTGTACAGATTAAAGTTACGGTACAAACAGTTATTGTGTAGATTAAAGTTACTGTAGCAATATTCAAAAATACTGTAGTACCTTCAAAATTATTATTCATTCGAGAGAAAAATACTCTAATTTCTTCTAATCAAGACTTAAATTAATGCCAAATCAACTCAATACTGTATTTTACACTTCAATTCAACACAATATAACATTTTCTATGTACAATTAAGGATAAATTATTCTAATAAATAGTAACCATAATTTCAATTTAGACTTAAAATCTAAAATTTAAGTTTTTAACATGTTAAATGGCTTACCGGAAACTTAAATTTAGAAAAAAACCGTTTAAATCCGGAGCAATTTGGCTAGAATTTGAGAGGGCAGATGAGAGCAAATTTAAGGTTTTTTGAAAATGAAAGGTCGAATGGCTACTGGAATGGGGAAGAAGAATGCAAGTGGGGTTATATTGTGAGATATAAAATATCAATTAAGCCCCTTATTCTTTTTAATATTATAAAAATAGCTTAAAATTTTGTAAAACTTTCATTTTAGTCCTCTTAAAAAATTCTAAAATAACTTTTAATATTTCAAAATATTTATAATTAAATCCAAAATTAATCCAAATACTATTTTCTTAATTCAAAAATTAACTTATAACCCAACTTTATAAAATTAATTTTGGGCCTAAATGAATAACATTATTTTGAACCCAAAATTTAATCATTCACCCAAAATTTTAAGTTACATGAAATTTTAATTAATTAAATAATATTAAATTATTCGATTAAATTTTTTACATACTGCAGATACTACAGTTACGAATTTCTAAAATTGCGGGCGTTACAGGAATAGTATCCATTCATTTAATTATAAATTAAGCTATAAAAGTCCAAATGAAGTATCGTAAAAAGTCATGTAAACTAGACTTATAAATGATGAATATATTAAAAATTCAGCTTAAGTTTCATTACCATTTGATCCCATCAAAATTTTGAAGTTGCCCTTATGCAATGAAGAGTTACCTAAAGAAGTCGAAAAATAAATTTTGATCATTTGACTTGAGTAACTTCAGTTCAAGCTCTATATTAATCTAAAATGCTTTGATTTCTTATTGGGGTGTAATATTTCATGCATGATATAATAGTTCAGTTATGAGTTCAGTATCCCATATTGAGATTCATAACGAAGGTCATTTAATGTAGATCATTGGTCGGAGCACCATCGACCACATCATGATTTGAATTGGTCAGACCCTAACTAGTGAGTGGAATACTACACTATCTTATTTTTCTTAATGTGATATTCAAAATTATTTTATTATTATGGAAATGATGGGTTGAGATATTAGTTACATGTGGAAATGTTGATAAGTTATGAAATTATTATAAGAGGAGATTGAATATGATAAGTTATGAGATTATGACCAAGAGGAGGCCGAATATGATATTGATATGAATTTTACATTTATGATATATATATTTATAATATATAGTTATGATCTATATATTCTAATATATTGATATGATATATATACTTTATAATATGTATAAATGGTTATGATGAATATATTTATGACATATATATATATACTTGAAAACCATTTGGAATTAATGTCTGAATTATGTGTTGAAAATTTTAATTAAATTTTCTAAACATGTTTTGGCTATTGTTGTATAATGTTTATGATCATTATGAGTATGGCCTCATGGGACTTGTGACTATTATTGTTATTAAAATTATTTTTGAGAATGTTTATGAAGTGTTGGAATATTATGAACTTACAGATTGTTATTTGAATGGCGATAGGTGAGCAAGAAACATTGTGGCTAATTGTTAATTTTGTAAATATGATTTATTTATTTCATGAATATATAATTGTTATCTGATATGGCTTGGGTGTTCTTAAGTTGTTTCATCTCTAAAAGACTATGTGCACATGTGTGGTTTTAGACTCGGATTTAAGAGAACGGTGATACATAATGCCTCTGGATTTTCTTACCTCATATTTCACATTCCTAAGGGCAGTACTAATGACATGAGGGCGCTAATATGTAATGCCCCAAGATACCAGTTTAAACATGAGTTTAGGGGACAGCAATACACAATGCCCCTAAATGTGTGATGATGTACCTTGTAAGTACTTTGAATTTAATTATGATTGAGTTGAGAAATTGTAAACCCTATTATTTGAACTTATGGGTAAAATAGTCATTTAATAACATTCATTATCACACATGTATGGCTCATAGTTAAATTGACACATTAACGAGGCTTAGTCGAGCTTAGGTCAGCTCGTAATATGAGAAAAAAATTAGTGATTTAGATTTAACATGTAATGAGAATCAATATACTGTCCTACGCTGATGCATTCAGCGGTCTCGCTAGCTAGTTAACGAGCAAGAAAATTTAATTAGTTCAAAGAATAATAGGTTTTTTATAAATAAAAAATAAAAAAGAAACCGATCGACTGGCAGAAAGGTGAAAGGAATCGGTCAACTGAATTAAGGAACTAATCAACCGGCAGCAGCTAGGTTGGAGCTAAAAAGGAAGCGGTTGACCGGCAGTATATGTGTTGGGGGGAAAATAAACAAGTGGTCAACTTGTTGGAGGAAGTAATCAACCGATTTGCTGCAAACCTAGGCATTTTCATAAATTTCTAGAAATTTTCAAAGATTTTAAGGGTATTTTGGTCATTTACCAATTTTCTATATTTACCCATTGCCCTCAACAGTTCTCATTCTTCTCCTCTTACTAAAACACAAAAACTTTTCTCTCTCTCTTTTTGAAAACCCGTCTCTCTCTAAAAACCTGTCTTTCTCTCCCACTTTATTTCTCTTTGGTTTCTCAATTTCTCCCATTTTTCGTCAAATTTTTGCTACCAAATGATCACCCATCCTCTCCTCTTCATATTGGTACCAATTTTGGGCTAGAAAAAGCAAGAAATAGAAAGGACGATATTTGGGTTTCAAAATAAATTTGGGGCTTTTCCAATTAAACTATGATTCGAGGTTTCTTTGAATTTCTACTATGTACCAGTAAGTCTAATAACTTGTTATAGGTTTGATTTCATGATTTGAGAACATTTGAAATCAAAAGTTAATATTCACTCGAAAATTTACGTTGATCGTCACATATGAAATGTAGTTATGTTGATTTGCGCTAATTGAAACTATATGATGATAAATATACATTAAATGTTGTTTAGAATATGTATATATGTCTTAGACGAAAATACAAATTTATAATAATTACAGCTATGGGATTTTGTTATTGAAAATCGAACAAATGACCTTAGTTATTTAAGCCTCATAAAGTGAAATGTGTCAAATTAAGGAGTTCTAGACATATTGTTCATGAACATTGCATTTAATGCATATTTGTTAATTATTCGAAATTTTAAAATTCATTATATTATACATATATGATTTAGACACTGATAATTCACGAGTGGAATCTAATGTGTGAGGATCAGTAATGGGAATGATGACCTTCTTCTTGCAATGAGTGAATTTTTACATGTTTTTCATTCCTTTAAAACTGTTTTATCAAACTTATTATTTTACGAACTAAGAAGTCGTTTTATTAATATTGTTGTTGTATTATAATAAATATGAATGGCCTATAGATTGAATAAATATGTACTTGGCTATGAGGCTAAGTTTGATATTGACAATGTAAGCTTTACAATGTTATTGAATATGATTGTGTTCTTGAATTTATACATTAATTGTGTGGTGATATGGCTGGGAGAACCAGGTTTATTTTTTACTGTAGCTATAGGGAAATAACCTAAAGATGGACCTATTAAGAGGCCGCCTTAAGTGGGGCAATTATATGGGTAGATGTTATGGGGTTGCCCAGCTACGAGATTATTGAGGACAATCATGAGTATCACCACGTGACTACTCAAGGCCAACATCAGTGGTGGGCCAATTTTAAAAATTACATGCATTCTTTATAATAAAAAATTTGTTTCTACTAAATGAGCATTGTTTTCCATGTATATGTTGGAGATATGCTCTAAAACCAATCATGTCATATAGTTCAAAGATATCATCTTTATGTTTATATATTTTTGTAATTAATTGTAAATTAGTTTACGATTAATAAAATAGTTTTATATCATTTTGCAAGTTCAGTTACGAATTTATATCGTATATATATATAATGTAGAATGAGATTCCGTAATGTATTATGCTGTCAGAACTTTATCTGCAAAGAGTTGTAGATATGAGTGCAGAGTTTTGATTTGAATACATCTAAATTTATTCCTGATTGAGGTAATATTATATGGGGGTATGACATTACATGACTAGTATGTTTGATGCTGCCAAGGATTAATATTGGATGCTAATAGTTGAGTGACGAGTCTCATGTTACAAGAGCATAAACATGGGTGATACGTTGGAGAACTTGTTACTGACCGTGACCAAACGTGATAAATCACATAGGTAATTATCAACAATCAATGATACGTCACACAGTCGTACTAGTATATCACGGCTGCCCTTCTCACTGAGGCACATCGTTCACTTGTGTATATCGCACTAGGCTAGCCACGCCTAATGAAAGAAGTTTGCTGGCAATGTGTTAAAGTGTATAGGGGCTGGTAATAGCCAAGATGGAATTTGCTAGCTCAGATGTTTGAGCTTGAGATCTAACGTGGAACTGTCATATGCTGGAATAAAGTCTTTGACCAAAGCACGTATATCCATAAAGGTATTTTGCAGATATATGAATCTTGTATATGATTAAGGTTCGAATCCTATGATTGAATTAAGGGTATGATAATGCCATGACCCGCACTCGATTGGGAATCGACAGCAGAGGGACTTTACTACATGCACGTACGACTATATGGGCTTATCCGGTATATTCATTCATTTGTGTCTAGGGGTTAAGACATCTTGCTAGAGGTCACTCATGATCATTAGGAACTTTGGATACAAAGAGTTGTACCAAAGCGATTTGAAAGAGTTTGTATCTACCTATGTGCAGCTCACAATGAACCCAAGGGGTCACACACATTAGTCGGTTACTTAATGATAATGATAATTGCTATTGTACAATAATTATTAATTAGTTAATGATATTATCCCGATACTTTGATCGAATAGTAGTTTGATTCTTTATTGTAATGAATAAATTTCCTGGCAAGAACGTGCTAGCACCCATATGCGTAGAAAAGTTTCAGTTAATTATGAAATAACGTAAATATGATTTATGGATATTATATTAATGTATAGATATTTATGAATAAATTAATTTATTCATTAATAATTAAATTAATCATAAAATAATAAATATCTATTATATTAATATAATAATAAATATATTAAACCTTATTCTTTAAACATAAGAATAAAGTAATCATTTGTATAACATTCATTTCACACATACATGATAATGGTTAGTTGATATATTAACAAGGCTTAAGTGATTTAAGTTAGCTCACGGTATGAAAATTTAATGAATCAAGTAAGTTGAAATTGACATATATGGAATTTTGGCATAATGCCCTACGTTGAAGTAATTGGCGATCTCGCTAGCTGGTTAGCGAGCGAGGTCAAGGGGCAGCGCCCTTGGGGGGGTGGGGGATAAAGTAGTCACTTGTATGATATTCAAATTTTTGATTTTATTTTTATTTTAAGCTTTTGTGAGAAAATGGATCATTAGACAGAAAATATCGATACTTGAGGCCAAGGGAATCAATACATGAAGAATGCAAATCGACATCCACTGAACGGATCGATATTTATAGAGAAAGTATCGATATCTTATGAAACAGAGAGTTCAAAAATAATTATAAGTTGGACTAGATCGATACATTTATAAAAGGTATCGATACATGAAGAATGCAGATCGACATCCACTGAACGGATCAATACTTATAGAGAAAGTATTGATACCTTACGAAATAGAGAGTTCAAAAATAATTACAAGTTGGACTAGATTGATACATTTATAAAAGGTATCGATCCATGGCAAAACAGAGAGTTAAAAAATATTTACATGTTGAACCAGATCGATACCTTTTTCAAAGGTATCGATATTTTGAAAAGAAAGGATTGATACATAAAGGCAAATGTATCGATACTCAAGATCGATAAAATTTCTAAAATAGAATTTTTAAGAAATGGATCGATACCTAGACCCAAAGTATCGATACATGAGGCTAATTTAGGTGAAATTAGACAGACAAATTGGTCTTTTTGCCTACTATTATAAATACCCAAGAGGGGGATTCAACCCTAAAGTGTTCTTCATTCGTTCATTTCCCCCTCTCTCTCTCTAAAATACTTTTCTCTTTCGCTTTCTCTCTAATTTCTTCATACATTTCGGCAATTCCCTTAGCATTCTTTCCAATTTGTTTGCTAAGTGATTACTCATTCCTCCCACATCAATTTGGTACCGATTTCGAACTGGAAACAGAAAGGAGGAAAAGTTAGGGTTCGACAAGAACTTAGGAATTTTATATTTAAATGACAATATGGAGTTTTTGAGGATTTCTACAGGCTAAAGGTAGGCCTATTAACAAGTTATAAGTTATATTTTAAAAATGTTAGCATATTGCAAATCCACGGCTTACTGTTCATGCGAAATTTATTAGATTCCGTATAGGAAATGCAGATTTATGTTGCTTTGGGGACAAGTGAAAGTACATGATGATGATATACATGCTAGATATTGTTTTGGAACGAGTAATCCATTTTAGACGAAAATGTGAAATAGAAATCTTTACTATCATGGAATTTTATTGATGGAAATCGTTTAAATGTCATCGATTAATAAGCCTCGTGATATGTCATGCGTCAACTAAGGGATCGTAGCCATATTTTTCACGAGCATTACATTTAATGCATATATGTTAAGTTATTTGGAATCGTGGAATTCATTATATGTATACATGTGTGGTGTTAAGTTCCGAGAACCCCGCGAGAAGAGCCGATTGAACATGAGAATCAGTAGTGGGAGTGGTTACCCTCCCCTTAGTACTGAGTAAACTTATACATACACATTATGTAAATAAAATTCATGTGATATTATATGTACGCTTGTGTGTGAAACAAGTGTTTTGAAATGTTAAAATAAAACTTGAAATGAAAGTTTTACATGTGTTTTACTTGGATGGTAGGATATTTGATTATTTGGTCTATTGTTAAATGATTTGATTGGTATACTTGCTGAAATGGTCGGGGAGGCCTGAATTGTATAAATGATTTAAAATCATTGTTGAAAACGATTTGTATAAATGTTGTTATGGCCAAGGAGGCCGGGATTTGGTTTATATGAACAACCATTGTTATAAAATGATTTATAAATGCATGTATTTTGATGATGAGACTGGTAAGGCCAGTTATTGTTTATTGGCCAATGGGCCATGTTATTGACTGTATATATAGGGAGGTAGCCTATGGGCGAACCTGTTGGGAGACCACATAGGTAAGTAGAGCCGCAGTAGGGCTAATATAATGAAGAGAGGCCATGGCAAGCCCACTGTGTGTCATGTACATATGTGCGATTTTAGAGGCCCTATGGAAAGTCTTGGCGGTTTGATAAGGATCTCATAGATTTGATAGATTACGAGAACAGTCACTCATATCACCAGGTGACTACTCAGGGCTAACATCAATAAGGTGGACTTGTTTTTATAAACGCATGCTTTCTAAGAAAAGAAATGATTTTACAAAGCATGAGAGTGATTTACAATTTAATAAATCTTTGTTGCATATGGTTTATGTACAAAAAGTCCACTGATAGTTACAGATTTTGTCCCAATTAAGGTAGCATATCGTGGACGTATGGCCAGCTTGGATTAATTGTTTTAAAACTATTTGCAAACCAATAAAATACATTGTGATCATTGATTTACATGAACATATATATATGTATTTTGAGTACATTGTGAAATAAATTCCAATATTTGTATTTGTAAATGCCTGTGCATGTATATATATCGGTATGTACGTATTTACTCACTGAGTATAGTTGTATACTCATTCCTCACTATTTCAGCTTTCAGGTTAAGCGTGTCAGTCCTAACCGATCTAGTGGTGGTGACAAAGACCTTGAGAAACTCTTGGTAGATTTTCCATCTTAACTCATTTGTATAATTCAGAGTCCACTGGATATGTGTTTTTATTTAGACATGTATTTTCCTAGGAGTTATGTAAAGTATTGTATTATAACTAAACGTTATATAAGAAAAAAATATTTTGTTCAACCCATATATAAATGTTTATTTTCTAAATATGTTGTAGATGAATTGATCACGAAGATCAATTCTTTGATAATACTCCCATGGATGGGAGGTACATTTATAAACTATTTTCAGGTGTTTATGTTTTATAGGAAGCCTTACAGGCTCTCCCGGTACTTTCCGAGTACATAAATTGTATTAGGAGGGTTTATAGTGATTGTTACAGGTGGACCCCAAGGTCGGAGCATGATATAATATCTTTTGTAATGATTATATATATCACTCTCTTCCTCTCGCTTTAATATATTGATATGATTAATATATTATTATTACTATTACATTAATTGGATTATTGTAATTGAACACACCAACCATTGCATGACACATAGATTGCTTTAATTCAATTAATGAATTGAGAGGCAAGTGGGTGATATAGGTCTGTTGTTCAGGAACAAGTGGGCAACTTGATTGCCAAAAAAGCAGGACTTAAGTGTTAAATCTAAAAAAGAAGAAAATGTATGTGATACTAACGTCTTCTCCAACACTTCACCAGAGAGCTTCTTCTTCTTCTTCCATTTTTCTCTATATTCCGGTGAGCACCATTCTTGTGAGAAGCTTGGTGTGTATTTGGTTTTGAACCAAAAACCAGAAGAGAGAAGTACGAAGTTAGAGAGAGAAAGCTTTGGTTTAGCTTGGTGAAGCTATAACCAATAGCTTAAAGGTCCCATAACAAAATCGGAACCACTGTCACTAACCCGACGTGTGGATACACCTAGAGGCAAGTAAGAGTTCGACTTGTTGTTCCAGATTGCAGATCAAAGAAGTACGACTTTTTAACTTTTCATTTATGTTTAAAAATTATTTTAAATCCCAAAACATGCATGTGTACATATCTACATCTAGTAGAGAGCCTTTCCGTATGTCCGTGAGACGATCATAGCTTCTTGAGTGGCGGTCATGCGCCCAAGAACTAATCCTGCGAGTCACGCCTCCACTACGAGTGCAAAATAGAGCATCGTTTTCTGTGTTTTCAGAGGTTTTGCCTTTAGTATAAAATCCACTAACGGTCTCAAGGTTACCACGGCCAAGATAATCCTCGGAAAAGGAAGCCAGCTCAATGATTTTCGAATAACAAACTATGTTTTCATTAAAATAAATTATTATACGTGCATTTATTATTGATTTTCTTAAAATATATTTTTATCCACTCACGAAGTATACTTCTATATACTCATCCCCCTTACCTCTCAGTTTCAGGATATTGATGATAGGAAAGTGCATTGTACGGGTGGTAGTGATCGATTAAAAGTGTAACGCCCTCAAATATTATTTTCATACTCGACTCACCTATTTGTTTATTATAGTTTACTGGGTATGTTTTGAGAAATTTGTATATATATGTAATTATAGATAGAAAATAATGTAATTAGATATGTACTCTATATGTATTTTAAATTAAGTATAGTTTTATATGTGAGATGATTTGAAAATGTCTCCCAGAGACAAGATTATATGAGTAAATATACAAGGGACAGGTACCTAAGTAACTTTACAGGCTTGAAAGACTGTCATGTGTGGATCTCACGGGTAGGGGGCGTGATAGAAATTATCATATGTATATCATATATATATATATAATTATTTTAATTTATCTTAAACTTATATGTTTATGTTATATTTAACATCCACTCATTGAGGCAACATCTCCAAATTTGGGGATGTTAGAACTTTATAATTATTCAAATAGTTAATCGTGTTATAAACGGATTCACATATTAAGAATTCTAAATCAAAACTTAACACAATTATTAATCGTGTCATGTTACTCATTTGATAATTAGGTTATTTTATGTCAACTTGAACCCAAAAATTAGTGTCGGGTTCTTGTCAGTTTGCAAAGTCATGTCAAAAATTGTCATCCCTATTCCAAACCATGAGTACCAATATGTAAGAGTTTTAAATATTTTACTATTACTAGTTAATTCTATAAATATAGGGCTCCATTCAAAATTTGGGTCTATTTAAAATTTTAAAGTTTGGATTATGTTTGGATCACAAACTTATGATCCAAACTAGTGTTTCAATCAAAAAACCTAAGCATAACTTTGTGCTTGAAAAATGCTTTTGATCACCTCTTTATGATTGAAACATAACCCTAAAGTTATTTTACTTTCAAGGGTATTTTTGTTCAAAAATTAGTTGTTCAAAAAGAGAGTAAACAAGATTGATGGCTAAAGAAGCTAACATTATTCATACTACATGTAACATCTCAAATTCGGGAATGTTACCGACAAGTTAAACCTGTCCAAACATAAAAGTTAAACATGTTTACACAATACATCTCATATAAAATATTTGAACAACTTGAGGGATGATACGCCGCTACTGAAAATATGTACAACCCAAGTGTTTACAACACATCTCAATACAACAAAATAAAATTATAACTCTGTACAGATTGAAGGCGATGAAATCCTATTCTGCCTAAAATGAATAAACCATGCTTTGTTTCGCGTTCACAGTTGGGGAGGCTATGCCCGTCACACGGACATGTGGAAAGGCTTCCCATGGATCTAGACATGTACATATATATGTTTTTTGTATTTAAAACAATTTCAAATATAAACACAAAATGCAAAGTTTAGAAATCTTAGTTCTTTCATTTGCAATCCGGAACTACGAGTTAACCTCTTCTCTTGCTACCGAGGATGTCCACACATCGGTGTTGGTGACAGTGGTTCCGACTTCATTATAGGATTTCAAGCTTCGATTTTACCTTCACTGAGCCAAACCAAGCTTTCTCTCTCTAGCTTCTTACTTCTCTCAACTGTTTTGGTTTACAACCAAAGACTCATCGAAAATTTTTACCAAGGTTTGTACTCACAGAAATTTCAGAGAAAAATGAGGAAGAAGAAGCTCTCTCGGTTGTGTCTTGCTTAGTAAGATAACGTAGCATCCCAATGCTCGTTATCTACACTCAACACTTGAGTGTTTTCCTGTACAATTGTCCAACACAACGAACATGCTCATTCTAATTTTTCATTTCATTGAATGAAATAAAACAATCCTATTACCCACTTGCCTATTATTTATCAAATAAACAAAAGTAATGTGAGAGTGGGAGAGAGAAGAGAGAGTATATATATAATATACATATATATTAATCTCATTAATATATATATATATATATCTTACATATATATATTACTTTAATATATATATATATATATGGTAATGATTAAATATATATATAATACAATATTATAATCATTACATATAAGATATTATTATTATATTAATACTTTAATCAGCATTATATCATTATATCATAATATAATATACGTAAATCATATTTACGTTATCCTATAATTAACCAAAACATTTTTCACACATACGAGTACTAGCTAGTCCTTATCAGGAAATTTATTCTTTACAATAAAGAATCAAATTGATACCCAATCAAAGTATCGGAACAACATTATTAACAAATTAATAATTATTATATAATAACAAATGTCATCATTATCAAGTTATCGACTGTGTGTGACCTCTGGGTTCACTGTGAACTGGACATGGGTAGATATAAACTCCTTCGTATCACTTCGGTACAACTCTTTGTAACCAAAGTTCCCAATGATCATGACCGACCTCTAGCAAGACGTCACGACCTCTAGACACAAATAAATGAACCTATATAGTCGTATGTACATGTAGTAAAGTCTCTCTGCTGTCGACTCTCAATCAAGTGCAGGTGATGGTATTGTCAAACCCCTAACTCAATCATAAGATTTGAACCTCAATCATATATAGGATTCATATACTCGCGAAACACCTTTCTAGATATACATGCTGTGGCCAAAGACTTTATCCCCTCGTATCACAGTTCCACCTAGGATTTCAAGCTCCAATATTTGAGCCAGCAGATTCCATCTTGGCTATCACTTGTCCTCATACACCTAAACACATTGCTAACAAGCTTCTTTTACCAAGAGTGGCTAGCCCGATGCGATATACACAAGTGAACAATATGCCTCAGTGCGGAGGGCTGCCGTGATATCTCATGTCAAAGGACTAGTGATACACTAGTACGACTGTGTGACGTATCATTGACTATGGATAATCACCCATGTGATTAGTCACGTTTGGTTACGTTCAGTAATACATTCTCCAACGCATTACCCATGTTTATACTTTTGTGACATGAGACTCGTCACCCAACTATTAGCATCCAATACTAATCCTTAGCAGCATCAAATATACCAATCATGCAATGTCATAGTCCCATATGACATCACCTCAACCAGGAACTAATTCGGATATATTCAAATCAAGACTCTGTCCTCATATCTACAACTCTTTGTAGATAGAGTCTTGACATCATAATACATCACAGAATCTCATTCCGCATTTTATATATACAATATATATTAACAACTATACATGCAAAATGATATAATAGTTATTTTATTAATCGTAAACTGATTTACAATTAGTTACAGAATTATATATATATAAGGATGATATTCCTAAACTGTATGACACGATTGGTTCGAAGGCATATCGCCAACACACATGATGAACCAAACAACCCTAGTGATTGCAATGGACCCTTTCCTCAGCTCATGTCTTCGAGTTGTTGAAATAGCTTACTAAACCTCTGTTCTTACAAAACTGGAGAGTAAGGGGATGAGTCTTGAGAGACAAAGTAAGTGGATAATAATATATATATATATATATATTTAAAAAATCCACTTCTGCTGTAAATAAATTCAATTTAAAGAAAATCATGCAAATGCTATGCTGAAATAAAGAAATTCAAACTGTTTTATCGAAAATTGGGTTTGACATCATGTTTCAAAATAGTTCCGCTATGATAAAATCAACTTCAAAACTTTTAAATCATAATACAGAAATCTCATGTATTTTGGGGTGTTACGTATCATCATCCCCCTAGATACATCTCTATAATCTCTAGTGCCTTGAGGAGTTACGTGTCGTCATCCCCCTGGTTTCATATCAGTAGCTCTGGTATCTAGGGGCATTATATATCACTATTCCCCTAAATACATATTTGTAAATTAAATCAACTCATACTTTTAAACTCATATTGTCAAAACAATATTTTCTAAAACAATTTTATCAACAACTTTGATATTACAAATCAACTAGTTTTATAAATTCCATGAATATATAACAAAACCATTTCCAAAGTTTATGCTTTAATTATGAAATCGCAAGAAATCCATAAAAAAATACAATTGGTCCACAATCATGGTTATTATATAGAAATCTAGAATTTCACAGCTTCATAAACAGTTATAATCTGTAACCATAAAAACTATTTTGTAGTACATAAAATAATAAATTTTATACTATAACATAAAATAATGAAAAATACGTAAAGATCCCCTCATTCAACCATCAATCTTACTATTCTTTTCTCGCCTATAATCACTTAAATCATAATCCAAATCACATCTCATAAGTTCATGATAATTCACCACTTTTATAACATCCATACTAATATTACTACGTTTTTCTCAACTAGTATAACACAACCACAATTCGTAAGTTACATTAACCCAAACATCATCAACATATTCGAGAATAAATAATTTTAATAATCTCAAATAGCCATAAATTATATAGAGCAATAACTCAAGTATAATTAACAAATTTAATCGAGGTTTCAAGCACCTATATCTCAAATATTAAGTTCAAGTAGTGATTTCATTTTCACATCTTAACTTGATGAAATAAATTATCTATAGACAATCAACTAACAAACCTTCGAATCCTTGTTCACATAGCACAACCAAAATTTTAATTCTTTTATTTACAATATCTCAACACTTTATCGATATTCTCGATATTCATTCCTATGTTCATCATAATCACAACTTTATTAAGCAATGCCCAACGTAATCTTAAGAATTTAATCAAATAATTCATCACATATATTTTCATCATTAAGCTCAAATAATTATTTATAAAATATAACTATCCATTCACATGTCATAAGTCAATTCTCAATTTGTAAATTCGTAATATTTCACACACCCTCAATATCAACAAAAAATCGCCTCAATAACCATAATAGTCATAAAATTTATTAGGCCATAACCAAAGCTAAGTTAGAGAACTTAGTCAGGATTTCAATACTTATAATTTAAATCTTTATTCAACAATCCTTGAAGAAACAATTATCCACTCCCCTATATGCCTCAAGGATCCACCATAGGTTACACGCTATAATTATAAAAATATTACATATATATAAAATATATCATACAAATATACCTACTTTGCTGACTCAATTCCATATCACTATTATCTCAATAACAACACGTATAAATAAATATCAATGCCCCAAGGGTCATCTCCATAATTTAAACACATTAATATCTATTTAAGATGACAGATTCTAAGCACTCTTAATCATTTCACACAAACTCGGCCTACTGAAAATCATCACTAGTCCGATTTTTGCCGAGATTTAAACTCAATCTCCATATTATATAAACCCAATGCTTTTATCAACTCTAAAAGGGTTTATTAAGACTAAGAAATATAAGTTTGGAATCATGTAAAATAGGATTATTCCAATCACCTTTGAAATTCAACCAAATCATACATAAGCATGTTGACGGTGCTCCGATTGGCGATCTACAAGACATGACTTATGTTAGGTTTTATGATCATTGTTAGATGAATAAAAAATAAATACATGTACACTCTATCAAACTTTACAAATTTAAATTTTGAATCCGATTACTCAAGTTATAAACTCCTAAATGATGTTTCTGCATAGCGAGTGACTTTAAACTCCCACTGTGCTAAATTGACAACATATCCCGACCTAAGTTTATAGCAGTACACTCTATTATGTGTCTAGTTCTTACCTCGCTTTACAGATTGACATTTTGAATCTGATCGCTCAAGTTATAACTGTTTTTTACTAAGTGACACAATGCGACAGGATGCAAAGCATCGCAGAAGAGCCTACTTTTCGAATTTTCTATGCATTCGTCACTGAGCGCCTTAACTTGGTTTTCGGTAATATCATTCCCCTATGTGTCTAGTTAACTATAGCTTTTATGGCTCATCAATCCAAAGCCTAAAACTCACTCAGTTTTCATTTTCCGAACCCTGACCGGAAATTTTCAACGATTAACACTTACAAATTTCACTCGCACTCTTACCGCCCTATGCTCCGCTCATGTCCACTACCCTATATCATGCATGTACACTTCATTTTTACATTCTACATGTATTATCAGCCACCATATTCGCTAATAAAGTGAACCATGCATTAATGACACCACAATTCTGCAATTCACATGCATAAACTAACCCAACACATTGTCATTTACAAATCAATCCTTCTAACACAAATTCATGTTCATTTAAAGTCAAATTTAAGAAATTTTTTCCTTTCCTCCGTTCGTATCTCCGCATCTCATTCTAACATTTCATCGAACATGTGGCATTCCATTTTCTTCCTTTGCTCTTCACTCTCTCTTTCTTCACACCAATTTTTCTCCTTTACAGCCAATATCAAATTACACACAAACGATTACAGAAGAAAATCATAAACAAATCATTCTCCCCCATCCTTTCCCCTGTTCTTTTCGTTCTTCCCCTCTCTCATATTCATCCTCTTGATTCGACCAAACACACTCTCTCATCTTAAGTTTCGTCTCTCTCTTCTTGTTAATTTTTGCCCAATTTAGCTTCTCCCATCTTATTTTGCCTTTTCCCTGTTCTTCTCCCTTTTCCCCATCTCACTCGGCAATTTTTCCCTTTAAACATTCGGCCAAACACCCATTTCTTCCATTTTTGCCTTATTCACTAATTTGCTCACTTTTCTCCCTTTTTGCCCATTCATCCTTTCAAGCTTTCTAGTGTTTTGTTAAGTGAATGAGATAGGAACCAATGAAAAACAAAATGAAAAGAAAGAGATCAACTCACAGTTTGCTCTTGGCCAATATCCCTTTATTTTTTATTTCTCCCTTCACTGTTTTTATTTCTCTTCTCATACATTTTGCTTATTCCGGCTAAATCATCATTGATCAAGTTGCTGAAATCACCTTATTCTTCTCTGCTCATCTTGTTGTATTTCTCTCTTTCTCTCTCGATTTTGATCTCCTTTGATTGGCCAAAGAAAACTCTCTTCCCATTTCTTTTCATTCTTCTCATCTCTTTCTAGAACCTTGTTAAGTGTTTTGTTAACGACAAAAATGAAATGCAAAAATAAAGATTTGGAACACTTAAATACAATGGATCCTAGGCAGATCATGGCTTTAGTTTTAGGCTTGGGTTTTATTTCACTTGGGTTATTGTTTATCTTATTATTGTTCATCCAATTTTGGCTTTGCACTTTTATTTTCTAAGCCCAAAATGACATTGTAATAGCCGATATTATTAGCTCACTTTTCAAATTATTTATCTGTGATGTTTGAAAAAAACATATTTCGATCATCGAGACTTTCTTGTAATTCTTCCGAAAAATTTCAGTTGTTATACTACATAAAAGCTAGTTCTGGTAAAAATAACCTTATCATATATGTGTTTGAAATTGTTATGTTCTTACTTATTTTTAAAGTCTTAACAATTAAAATATTTAATAAATACTCTTTTTTCTATTAATTTCTTTTTTTAATTACTATAAAATATAGAAAATCTACTGTTCTGAAAAACAATCTTATTCCATAAGAGAGACTTGCAAATTAACCACAATCTATTCATTACATTCTTATTCATATTTCCTAATCTCTTTGAAAGTCTTCCTTTCTCTTATGCTCAAATTTGTCATTAGAGTAGTTGTCGAAATAGCCATCCATTTTTGTTACATCTGCGGTCAAATTAGAAAAAAAAATATTTAAATGAAAGAAAATATACGAAGATAATTACATATTGTCAGGAAGGAACCAATAAAAATATGTTTGCGAAATAATTTGTTTCCCTCATCGTGTGATTGAAATAGAATTGTGTACCACAATAATCAAACCAAAATTAAACAACCACAAAAGATATATCAATTTTAAGGCTTGTTTGTTTGCAACCGTGTAATTGATAAACTGTATAATTACACGACTATGCAATTACACGGTCATGTAATTATACAGTTTTGTAATTACATAGTCACGTTTGGCTACAACTATGTAATTATGCAGTGTCATATTTGATAGTACACTGTGTTATTGCACAGTTTAATTATAAAATTAACTATTTTAAAAATAAAAATAATATGAAAATAAATTTTAATTACTAAAAAATTATTAAAATTAAAAAATATGTATTATAGACTCAAAAAATATAATATAATTTTTATATACATTATATAAATTGTATATACTTCAAATATATATTATATATAATAAATGCACAATACATGTTCAAGATATTTACCCAAAATATTTAATATATTTATATATATAGCACAAATGCGTTAACAATATACAGTACAGAGGCGTTAACAAAGAAAAAAAAAATTTATGAGTGTATCTAGATCGTTGTTGATGTGAAGCAGTTTTGGAGGATATGTGAAAGACGGTACAACAAGAAGAAAAGAAAATATAATATAAAAGAGTTTTAAGAAGAGTTGGAAATGTAAGAAAATATATTTTTTGTAATTATAAAAATTAAATAAAATAAAATAAAATTGTGTAATTACACCAATTCTCACTCCCTTAAAAATTGAACTGTGTAATTGAGGGAGTCCAATGACACGGTTAACTATGTAATTATGCTATTTGACAAACACGACAAAACTATATAATTACACCCAATTACACAGTTTTTTAATTACATAGTAGCAAAACAAACATATCCTTAATGTAGAAAATTCACAATAAGAAAAACTACAGGACCATAGTCTAAAATTAGTTTCAACTATGTCGAATATTAGGATTATAATCAAATATCTTCTTTAAGATAGTAATAGAGGATCACAATAACAAGAAATAATGTTTTTGACTATTAACAAAAAAAATATCAAAAGGTTTCATATAATGAGTCATTAAACAAAGTTAAAAGATAGGATAATTACTTGTTGCTCTTACAACTTCTTCTCACCTCTAATATCTTTTTTTCTCTCCACTCACTCTATATAGTTTTTCTATATTTTGTTATGTTCTAAAATCTAAAGCAAGTCACCCTTTATATAGGATTTTTTCTCCTTCTTTTAGTTTTACATGAATTTTTTTTCCTATGTAAGATTAGACTTCCTTTTATTTATTTGATTAGAAAACTCTTTTACCCAAAAATTTATAATCCTTGTTGAATTGGGTAACTGTCACATGAAGCGGAAATCAACCCAACAAATCTTTGTCTTTCCATCTCAAGTGGGGGTAGTGCCAGGCTCGCTTTTTGCTTGTATGTTTTATGCTTCTCCTTAGACAATAAATAGCTTAGTCATTATATATGACCCATTCTTAATTATATAAATCTTCTCAAGTTACAGCAACTTCATCTCCAAGACGCCACATATCCAATGATATCTCAAATCATTCTACTTGAATCTCAAATGGAATCTTGAGTTATTCAATAAGGGAATGGCACTATGACTATCACTATAAACAACCTTGCTTTCTTGCTTCATCCCCAACTATTGTTAAGGTTTTATCATCTACGAGGTTTCTTTACAAGCTTCAATAACTACAATATATTCGACATCTGTAGTTAACAAAGAAACACAATTTTGAAGTCTTGATTGCTATGTAACTGCTCCCCCTAAAAAAGTAATCGGATATTTTGAAAGGATTTTCTAGAATCAGCATGCCCTACCAAGTCTTCATTTGTGAAACCCTTTAACACATATTCCACACTACTAAACTATAAACGTGTCTCATTTTAGGACTTTTTTTATTAAAACTAAATAAGAATCAAAAGACCGTAATTACAAACAAAAAAATAAAACAATTAGTGTTCAAAGTTTACAATTCCCATAATATATTTTTAAGAGAGAATTTAATCTAATTTCAAGGCTTTCTTGTTATGTATTTGAGATAGGATGGAACTCAATATCATATACTTCCAAAAAACCTAGGCACTGACATTTATTTTCATTTAATTTCAAATTCAAAGTGCTAATTATACAGTATGACACTAGTTTGGGCTCATTTGCTCTAAAGTTTGAGTTGATTTGGTAGTAAATAAGAACAACATTTGAAGAAGGCTAGAAATAAAAATAGGCTTAAAATTTAGGCTATATACAAAAAAATTTAAATAAAAAAAACACTATATTTTTGAATAGTTCTTTTATAAATGGCCCAATCATTAAACTCATCTAAGTTTATAGCCCAACTTACAAATTTGTTATATTCTTGGCCAAATTTTTGAGTTTTGAAAGAAAATTCAAATCGTTTGCAAAATTAAAAAATAAAAATAAAAAAGCTCTTTGAATAAGAAACAAACATCATCATAAAGCAAAATCCAAAATATCATGCAAAGGATGACATTGTGATTGTAATTTGAAGGACGTCGATGAAGGCGACAGATGCCGACGATGATAGTACATCCTTTATAACTGTGACACCCACAATTTCTTTTGTAGGACTCGTAGTTAGGATTGTAAATATACTTGTTAAAGTATCAAGTGTTAGAATTTTAAGAAAT